>JAMZAV010000193.1:600000-760634 GCA_024449915.1 Sweltsa coloradensis
AAAAACTACCCGTACTTCATCATTTAAGCAAAAAACACAGGTGTATTATAAATAATAACCAACAAATGTACTCCCAATACATTGGATCTAGAAATGCTGTGATAAATTCATTTGTGATGTGCAATCACAATTGACCACCCCAGCAAAAATACAAAACTTACAGTATACATACTTAAATATATACTTGTATAAATGTAATAAAAACTACACCTCCAAAATTTTGGTTTTTTTAGCTGATAAATAATCATTTTACTTTGGTTTATGTGTAGAAAAATCAAGATAACATTTTGTTACCCATCCATAACAATTCAAGGGCAAACAGTGAATATTTAATACTATTTATAATATCTTGACCAGAACACTTTTGAAGAAAGGTACATATTTTAGCTACGTTGAGGGGTTTAAACTGTAAAGTATTTCTAAAAAGGTTTATTTTGAACATTGGTAAATAGACATTCAAATAATGACAAGAAAACAACAAATACAGAAAATATTGAACCCATATACATTTTATTAATGATCAAGTTAGTAACTACAAATTATAGCTACAAACAACTAATGTGGCTTGAAGCAAGGCACTTCTGACTAGACATAGCTTTCCTAAACTCTGCATTAAATCATTTGTGCAGATGCGATTGGCCCAACTCCGTTCATTAAACAAACACCAAACAAGGGGAATTTGGTTAGAATTATTTCGTTACAATCAGAATTATAAAACAAGCTTGTTAAACAAAAGACAATAACTGCAAAAAAATACACAATAAATTTCCCCTTAATTTCATTCAAAAAAACAAAGCATGCAAAATACAAATTGATGCCAAATATAAATATAATATTGCATTTGGAGATCGAGGAAATTCTTCTAGATGATTGTGTAGCTTACGCAATGTAATAAAGTAACTGTGCCTTCGCTTTCTGTATTTCTCTGGTAGTGGTATACATTTTAAATGCAAGCATTAGCTTTTTTGCATATTTTCTTGAAAAAAGAAATAGGCCTATGCACACCAGATTATTTTAACTTGGAAAAGGTAAAAATGAATATAAACCCCAGATTATTTGAGCATGAGAAACATGAAAAGTAACATACATTTAAACGAAATTGAATTATATCAAAATACCTTAAACGATTTAAAAATAGATATGTAAAATCAGGGGTATTGCACAATATCATGACCCAATCAGTAATTATTTTTTTATAGGGAGCAAATATTTTGGGTTATATTTCTGTTAAATACTTATTGTTTCCAATAAATACATACATGTTTATTATAAACAAGCACACATTATATACATAGTAGAACTCATTATCATACATTTTCTAGAAAACATCCCATTTTCAACTTATAAATAGAAGTAAGGAATAATGTTGATTTAAAAACTATTCAATTATTTTTAATGAAAATAAAAATAAAATAGGTGTTTTTTTGGTATGCTATATATAAGTCATCAAGAGAACATTCTTATGAAACCTTAGCTAAACCCGAGTTTGGCTGTATTCACTTTGACCCAATGGATGACTATTCCGCACATGTTTGAACATGTTGGACCTGACCTTGCAACGGTACGGGCAGTGCGGACATTTAAACTGCGGCTCCTTGCCACACTCGTACTCCTGGTGGCTGTTGAGCGAGCTACGGTACTTGTACGTGCGGCCACACTTGTTACAGGTGAAGACAGAGAAGGGACCTAGATATTGCAGCGTCACTGAAACATTTAAGCGTACGGTACTGCTTGAAAGCATCATTCATGCAACAGGGAAAATAATTAAATCCAAGTACGAAACGTTGATGAATTGTTTGACTCAACAAACTAATTTTTGTATTTAGTTTATACATTTACTAATCTTTTATTTAGGAAACCTTACCACTGTCAAGAGTCAGCAAAAACAACATATTATTTTGCCTATATAGTATGTAGAGTATGTAGGCCTATATTCTACTTATAGTACATTTTGTTGTTGCAAGTAGTCGATAAACTATCTTAAGTAGTAATAGACCAAAAGTACATTTTGTTCCATTTGTCAACTTATTTTAGTAGGCCTTCCCTTGATTTGTAAATACCTTTCCTTTAAACATTATTCAGTCTAAATTCCCTTGCAACTGATTTTAATTCTGTTTTGTTTTCATTGCTTCACTTACATAATCTTTAGTTTCAGGTTGCTTGCTGTAGCAGTTCCTAAAATGCATAAATAATATGTAGCCACACAAACAAAATAATTAGCATAAACTCCAGATAGCAAAACAAATTACAGGTATATACCAGCCAGAATTTTTTCTGTCAAAACAGTATGTTTAAATGTATAGATAGGCCTACTTAAATGGCCAAAATAAGATATAACATTAACATTCAAAATATAAGCGGTCGTCCATACCTGAGCCCCATAAATCCTTGACAATAGCACAGAAACAAAAACTAGGGTGTAGGATATTCCAGCATCTAGTGGCAGTTTTTACTGTGTGCAAGGTGTGACAGTTGCACACCTGATCGGTCAGGATAAAAAGCCTTACAAACCGAAATATAATTTAAATGAAAATAATAATAAAAATATCTTAATTTGAGTCCACCCACTCAGTCACAGAACTGACTTTCAGTGGGGACATTAAATTCAAAGCAGCCCAAGCAATCCCTGTAGGCACCGACACCATTGACAAGCGAACAATGACCGACTTATTGAAGTAGAAAACACCAATCAAGAAGTAAGTACACGATTCCACTCACGGATATAGGATAGGTATTTTTTATAGTCACCATTAACAAAATTTTTTTAACTAGGAAGCTTCGCAAACGCTTTTTCAGGCGCGTTGTTGGATGAGCGTAATTTTTTTTAAACGAAAAAAGCGTAAAATTGCGATTTTCATGAGAAATAATTTTTCGATTACGCTCAAATTTCACACGAATATATTAATTCATAACATTAAGGGTTCTGTGAAAAAATAATTTCAATCGGATAAAGCATGTCGGTGTTATTAGTCTAAGAAATTTAAAAAAAAAATTGTTGTAAAATTGCGATTATCATGAGAAATAATTTTTCGATTCCGCTCAAATTTCACACAAATATATCAATTCATAAATTTAAGGTTCTGTGAAAAACCCATTACAATCGGATAAAGCATGTAGATGTTATAAGTCGAAGAAATTGTTTAAAAATAAAAAAATAATCGTAAAATTGCGATTTTTATGAGAAATAATTTTTCGATGGCGCTCATTCTCTCGTTCTCGTTCTAAGTTCAGAGATTTCGAAGGCCTCCAGAAAATTTCATCGCAATTGGAGTATCGGTTTAGCCGGAATCGTGTTGACAAACACAAAAATACAGAAAAAAAATAAAAAATAAAAAAAAACAATCCGTTTTTTTTCTCCAGTGTAGTGAAATGGAATCTTCGCTTCGCTCAGTACGCTCATCCAAAAATGCCTACAACTCGTTAAAATCCACCAATCACGCTCTTGGAATCGAAAAACCTGGACCCGCACTAGCTAGTGGCATATCCCCCCCATTGCTCCCCTCCCCCCATTGCACAGTATCATGTACTTATCTCACGATAGAGTGAAGGCCCATAAAAGTAAAACATTATTGGATGACACACTGCACACCTGATACTCAGTTGAAAAGCCACCAGAGCAAAAAAAGTGGAACTAGTTCAGTCTTGAAATTAATGAATTATACTCATAACTGAATTGAATAACCATTTGCAAGAACAAATATGCATAGAGAAGGCAGTTACAAAAGAAGTGGAATGACTACCACTTACATTTCGATATTAGTTCGGAACATAATTATTAACCTTTAGCAGATCAGAGACCAAAAGCTTCTAAGCTGAGGCAGCAAGTCACAATAGAGGAATAAATGTGGAAATACATAACAAAGGAAAAGATTGGACAACACAAAATCTTAACACGCAAAAAGTTAAACTTTCGTTGACTAAATTTTTTAACATGGTTATGAAAGTACCTATTTCAAACAGAATTATCAACTAAGTCTGTGACTTTTTCTACAGAAACCTAAGTTCAATCAATTTTACTCGCATGTCATCACTAACATCTACAATATTAATGCTACCTTACTTATATATTATGCCACTTAACCCGAGAGAGTAGTCACACACTTGTTTGATGGCAAAACTACTATTTGACTTTTGAATATAATTATAACATAATTTACAATCTTTATTTAAAGCTTCCCACAAGGAGATAATGAATGATACCTTTTGTATAATACCTTTTGTATTTACTACCAGGCCAGGGGTCAGTAACCTTCTTTGCCTTAAGAGACAATTTATAGAAAATTTAAATGCGATTGCTAGTTGGAGCCATAGTAGGATAATTGAAAAAAAGTTACATCATTGAACGAGTGAGCGTAGCGAACGGAGTGATCTCCATTCGACTTACATTGCCCTTATTGTTTTTCTGCGTGCGTGCGTGTGTGTGTGTGTGTACGTTTAAAATAAGCCGAATCGCTGAACAGATTGCTCTGAAATATTAAACAGACATCCGGTACGAGTTTATTGAGAACTGCTAACAAAATCAGCAAGATTCATTGCGATTTAAACCTACAAGAAATAATAAACTGAAAAAGAGACTTCCAATGTTTAGAAATTATTTTAACGACAATGTTTTAGATTTTGAAAAGATATATTTTGTTTGTTATTCGCCTGGCCCTGAAATGCCGTGCCCCTGCAAGGTCTGTGAATGCGGACGTCAAGGTACCCCGAATTCCGCTCGGTAGATTGAATAAACCTTGCAATATTGTCACGAATTTCGTACTGGCTATGTTTTCCATAGTAGGCCCCCATTGCCACAGATGATGGGGCTACACTTTCGTTATATGCATTTCAAAACATGTTTAATTATTTTTGAAATACAATCTAGAAATTACAAAATCTTTCCCGACCAGGGGATTGAACCCACTTCTTTCACATTTCGGCTACAAGGGCGCCTTAGTCAACTAGACTAGGGAAACGCCATAGTCGTAGTTAGAAGAGTGAGCGAGTCATGTGGTGAGTACCCGGGAACATTTGCATTTAAGTTTGATAATTATATTCGTATAAATAATAGTTTTTTAAAGTTTAGTTGGTATACGGGGACGGGCGCGTCAACTGTAAGGTCATAATGCGCCTTTCTAGCCTATGATAGGCTAGGTAGGCCTAAGGTAGGGGGAAGAAAAGTAATGTAACCGGGTACTCAACACATGGCTCACTCACTCGTTTAACAACGACTTTGGCGTTTCCCTAGTATATATAACGTAGTTTTATTTTTATAGGGTACAAATGGACAACATAATATGTTTAAAACTAGGAAAACGCTTAAGTCCCGCCGCGTTGATGGATGAGCGTTTTTGTCAGTTTTTAGTTTGCGTAGGACCACTTTTCCTTTGCAAGTGCTTTTTAAATGCATTGTAGGTGATTGTTGTCAAGTTTCTATTGTTACTTGTTAATTGTTATTATAAACCTAAAAAACTCGTATTAAAACCTTTATTCCATAGATTCTAGCTAAATTTTTCAAATTTTTCTTTCAGAAAGCAATACATCACCATAACCTTAATGTTCATGTAAAATATGAACGTTGTAGCCCCACCCGTCTGGTCAGAATCGGCCCAAATGTCACGAAAATATTGCACTAATTTTTTTTTTAAATCGTAAAAGTACGATATTCATGAGAAATATTTCTTCGATTGTACCCAAAAACGTGGCAGGTTTAAGTTCAGAGATTTCGAAGGCCTCAATAAAATTTCATCGCAATTGGAGTATTGGTTTAGCCGGAATCGTGTTAACAAACACTAAAAAATACAAACAAAAACAAAAAATTAAAACGAAAAAATCGTAAAATTGCGATTTTCATGAGAAATAAGTTTTTGATCGCGCCCAAAAAGGTGGCAGTTCTAAGTCCAGAGATTTTGAAGACCTCCAGAAAATTTCATCACAATTGGAGTATCGGTTTAGCCGGAATCGTGTTAACAAACACACAAAAATACAAACAGAAAGAAAACAAGAAAATTGAAAAAAAAATCCTAAAATTGCAATTTTCATGAGAAATAATTTTTCGATCAATTTTTCGAACCGTGCAGTTCTAAGTTCAGAGATTTCAAAGGTCTCCAGAAAATTTCATTGAAATTGGAGTATCGGTTTAGCCGGAATCGTGTTAACAAACACACAAAAATACAAACAGAAAAAAAAACAAGAAAATTGAAAAAAATCCTAAAATTGCAATTTTCATGAGAAATAATTTTTCGATCAATTTTTCGAACCGTGCAGTTCTAAGTTTAGAAATTTCAAAGGTCTCCAGAAAATTTCATTGAAATTGGAGTATCGGTTTATCGTGTTAACAAACACACAAAAATACAAAAAAAAAATCCGGATTTTTTCTCCAGTGTAGTGAAATGGAATCTTCGTTTCGCTTGCTACGCTTATCCAAAAATTATGTATAGTGAGCTGTTCAAGCAATGTTAATTTTGTGGTTGAATTTGTTTATGATAATTTGAAAATGTGGTCTGAAGTGGACAGTTTTTCAACTTTATGCCTTTTGATTGTTTAAACAATTACTGCTTTAAAACACGTGTATGCACAGACAAGTAGAACCTATACAGTTGGTAGCTTCTTCTGCAGTTCAGCACAGTATTTTGTGGATATTTCGGAAAAACTGACTGACAACGACTTCAAAAAATGGCACTGTATGTTACTTTTTTACTGTAAGTAAACTTCACATATTAGACAATGTGGAAAACCACTACATTCTACAGTGCAGTTTATTAATACGAACAATTTTCATTGGATATTTCGCGTTTTGCGTCGCTTATGTCGACAGCTGCAGGTTGACTTAGTTGACTTTGGATTTTAGAGAATTTTCTTAACAAAACTTTAGAGCCAGGCTAGACCCACTCAGGAGCCGCAGGTTCCCGACCTCTGTGACCTCTCAACTTCATTGATACAAATAATACATAATAGAATTAATTTTAATTATAGTTTTAGTGTTTTGAAAACTTTTATAAATTATGGATAACTCAAATGTTTAGTATTTTATATATTTTATATATTAATGTATATGAACTAAACGAGGCTAATAAATACAATACAATACAATACAAGAAAACAAACATTGATTTACATATGAAGGTGAATGCCTTCATGCAATCAATGCCTTCAAACCATATTACATAAATCAGTGGAAAAATACATAAAAATATGAAATGTGTTATGTGTTATGATGAAATGAAACACCACAAAGTTGAAATAGAAACATAGTGCTGAATTAAAGTATTTTATTTATAAAAAAAAATAGTATATTCAAGAGGCCAGGACGTTAGTAGTCGCTCCGCAGCCTTAATGACCGGGCATTTGAATAGGTCAACGTTTTATGGTGAACTTTTACAGTATTTTTTTTTCAAACCACATGTTCACTTCTTAAAGATTTATGAGGAAGGTAGATGAAGCTAGAGCACTTGCACATGAGTAATAGAGAGATAACGGCTGTTTGATAATCGATCAATATTATTGATAATATTATTATATTTATTGGTCACTAACAACAGGTATAAAACCCACAAGTGTTAGGTTACTAAAACTAAACAATTAATACATCGATTCAAAACCATACAAATACGATAAACAAACCATTAAATACATGAACAAGTATATAAAATTAAAATATTACAGCAATATACATGAAGAAAAACTTTAATAACAAAACAATAAATATATATAAAACGGCTGAAAGCCCAAGATGGACAAAGAAAAAAAATTGTTATAAAATACAAAACTGGTGAAAAGGTGACAAGACGAGTGATAAATGAGTCATGCTGGTAAACTGACATAAACAGCTGCTTTAAATTAAAGAAGTTTTCTGGTTGATCCAATATCTGTATTACTGCCTAACAAATTTTTTGTAGGTGCCTTGAATTCGGTTGATGGGGGAAAATTTAAAAACAACAATACGAGCACATGGAATTTTGAAGGGGATGTAATATTTTGTAAATCTTGTAGGGGTGGGTGTGAAAGTTTATATCTTGAAATAGGTCCGTGTCAAGATGTTTTTGGAGAACTTTGTACAGGAAAATTACGTCGGTTGCACAAGGACGATTGCTAGTGATGGAATTGATTGTTCTTGACAAAGTAGCATAATGTGATCGGTGAAAATTTATATTATTTTAAAAAAAAGAAAACTCAAAATTTGTATTGAATGCGTTAACTTGCTTAATTTTGGTGACGTGATGTGGATTCCACACAACACTCACGTAGTCAACGTGGGGTCGAATCAAGGATACATACAGCTGTCTTGTTGTTCTGCTTGAGAAGTTAGCCGCACAATTTCGTTTGATGAAACCAAGAATTCTTAGTGCTTTTTAAGAAACTATGCTTAGGTGATCATTAAAAGACAGATCTGAGGACATCTGTACACCTAGGTCTCTGATTGAATCAACAATTTTTAGTGCAGCACCTTCAATCATGTATCGATAACGTACTATCACCAACAAAGTCTACTATCACCAACAAAGTGGCCACCATTGAATAATTATTTGATATTTTGATTATCGATAATGAATTTTGGTTATCGATTATCAAAATTATGTCCATTATTGATTATTGATCGATAATATTGAATATCGGGTGCATCCCTACTGATTTTATGCGATTTTTTAAAACTATTTTGATCCTGAAATTTGCGAAAATTGACGTTTTGGGGGGAAATTTTTTTAAAAAATTTGGGCTTTGACCTGTTTATTTTTTCCCCCCCCAACATAGACACAAAGAGCATCGAAACCCTTAAAATTAAATGGCCCTTTAAAAACATCGGGGTTCTTTTTATTGGGGCACAAATATCCCCCAAAAACATAAAAAATATGTTGTCTAAATCAAACCCATTTTTGCAAAAAAAAAAATCGTCTCAAATACCCAAAAAGGGATTAATATGAGACTTTAAGCAAACCCAAATAAATCAATAAATTTTTGGGGAATCGGGAAATATTTTGCCCAACCAAATTAAAAAAACAAAATATTCAAATTTACAGAAAAAGTCGTCAGTGCGTAAATACCAAAAGGGACAATTTTTTTTTGGGGATCGAAATCCCCCAATTTTCACGGGGCATAAAGATCGTCCCCAAATGTTATTTTTAGGGAGATTTTTGTGAATTTCCAAAGGTAAAAACCCACAGGTTAACCTTAATGAGAAAAAAAAAAACACAATGTCATTAAAAAACCCTTTTATTTAAAATTTTTTACCCCAAATGATTTGGGTTATCGTCTTATTCCCGGGTATCCACAGTTATTCAGATTTAGGCCCACCCATTAATTTGTTATAACAAATTTGGGCCCCAAATGACTTGGGCCTATAAAAAATTTGCCTTTTCAAAATTAAAAAATTTAATTTTAAAATGTAAAATTAAATACTATTAATATTATATCATAACTGAGAACTTTAAGTTTTGGTTTAAATTGTATTTTTGTAAAGGCCCAAAGGGGGGTGTACCCTACTTCAAACCTTTAAATATATTTTTTAATAGGAAATTTTGCAAACCCAACTTTTTTTTCTAGATTTGCTTTAAAAATTTTTTGGGCATGTAAAATTTTAAATTTAAAAATTGGTAATTAATTTTCCCCTGCCGTCAATTCTTTAAATTTTAAATTTAAAAAGTATCTTTTCATTTTGTAACCAATTTTAATTTTCCAAATTTAATATTGTTTTGGGTTAGGAACATCTTCACAAACTGGGGGTTTTTTTCTAGAGGGGGCCATCAAAGGGCCGGGTTAAGGTTTTTTAAAAGGCCCGGTTTGAAGCTTTTTTTGGGGGAAAAGTCGACCAAGCCGTAGTTTTTCACCATAAATAATTGTTTTCATGAAACTTTTTAAAAAGGCGAGATGCTCGGGAAAAAGTTGTCTGAGTCAGAAAAAGGACTTGCGTGTAGCTAGGCAGGTTTGGGAGACTTTCCCGCCAGGAATTATTTTCAGCAAGCCCCAGTGTTGGCCTATTTTGCCTGATTTAATCTCACTTCGTGGTATTCCCAAGGCGACCAGGTTGGAGCTAGTTTTAGACCTAAAATTAAGGGTCAAATTAATTGTTTCCCTACACAAAGGCAAAAGCCCCCAGGGCTTTTTTTCTTTTTTGGGTTGGGGGATCTAAAGTTGAGTGGGAAAGAGAGTATTTAATTGGCCATTTTCCGTGGAACCGGGGGGCAGACGTTTTCATGAGAGACCAGGGTTTAAATTTTGGGAAGGGGGGCCGGGGCCCCTTCAAGTCAGTGGGGGGTTTGTGTGGAGTTTTTGGGTGGACGTATTGGGGTGTGTTGGACCCGGGGTCGTTTTGAGTCAAACATGGGGGCCTCGGGCGGGGGGCCCCCTTGGCGGAGCAGGGGTTTCCGGCGTTGGTAAAAATTTTATGGGGCTACATTGGGGAGAGTTACCCCCCCGGTTTTTAAGGAAGGTTGGTGATTATTGTGAAAGAGTTAAGAGAGGATTTAATGAAAATTGGGGTCATTTTTTTTAAGGTTAATAATTCGTGAAAGTGCCTGCTACATCGGGTTTCATGTACGGGGGAAAATAAAATTGTATCAGTTTTTTTTTTCGCAAATATTTTATCAAAGTGTCACTGTTACATCTGTTTTGTAGGGTGAAAAAAAAATTAAATTTGTTTTTTTTTTTCCTTTTTTTTACGTTTATTGCCAAACGGAAATTAAACCAAAACGTTACTGTCACAACATAGAGTCCCAGTAAAATAATTGTCGTTATCCAAAACCAACAACGCGTCAGGGGACAGCAAAAAAATAAAATCATCGTTTAAAAAACCGCCCAAAAAAAAAGAACAAAAAATTCTTAAACCTCATCTACAAATTAAAAGGCAAATTTTTTAAAACCCCCATTTAATTTTGAATTATAAATTAAACTGGGGGAAGGTTTTTATTTTTGGGGTTTTTTTAAAAGGGGGCCCAACGTGTGAGCAAGGGGGTACTGACGCCCAGGATCGCCCCCAGTGCTCCCTACATACACCAAAGCCCTTTCCCATATCACTTCGTACGCATAAAGGACAGAAAATAATCCCTTGTGCTTTAAAAATTTAAGTGAATTCAATAGTGAATTGTGCTTCTAAAAAAAATCTCAAATTACATCATCGCATCGAAAAAATCAACAACAAAAACGGAATACATCCCAAGGGCAGAAGGAAAAGTACCTGCCCAAAAGACAGTTTTTTTTTTAAATTATCATTTTTTATTTTTTTAAAGGAATTAGATAACATGTCAAAAAATGTCTTTTTTATTTTTAATCGCAACAAAAGGGGGAAAAAAACGAGCTCGTGGGTTTAGGTAGGAAATTTTCCCTATTTGTATCATCTTTTTACAAATTTTCAATGGGAAACCCAAAGGCATTTTTAACTTAAAAATCCCAGTTTCTTTGTAGTTTGGCTTTCCCCACAACCCCCTTCACTCATACCTGGGGACTATGGGCATTGTTGCCGGCGCCCCGTAGACGCTAAATGGCCAAAGGGGGACATCTCCCACCCACGGGACATTTTAAAGGGTGGGAGCTGAAGTGGGAGTTTTAATGTGAAAACCCATTAATTTGCAAATTTAGTTTTGAGATTTTTTTGGGTTAATTATAATTTTAAATTTTTATTTTGTGCAAACTAAGGACTAGTATAATTCTAGGTATTTTTTTTTGGGAATTTTCCTACCGGGAAAACGGGAATAAATTCCCGTAGCCCAAAAATTTGGGCCCCCAACAAGGGGCTTTGAATTTTTTACCGCGACCCGAAAAAAATTTTTTTTTAATTTTTGCCCCAATTGTGAGTCTAACCGCCCAAAATTTGGCGCGTAAAACAGGGGCTTGTTTTAAAAAACCGCGACCCGAATTTTTTTTAATTTTGCGGGATTAAAAACCGGGCGCCCTGAGATTTTTATTGATTTTAAATTTTAAAATTTGTGCGCCCCCGGGGTTTTATTTGAGTTTTTTTAAATTGCCTGTGGGGTAAAATCAAAATAGAAAAAGGGGGGATTTGATAATTTTCAAGTCAGAAGAGGAGCTAGAAATAGAGGGTTGAGGGAGGGGAAATCGGGTTCCAGGGACAGAAAACCCATGCCCAGACTGATAAATCCTCAAATTTACTACGATAGGTCCCCAAAAAAGGGGTAGATTTGGAGACGAAATAACAATGATAGGAATTTTCAAAAGAGCCCCCAACGTTGGTAGATAGTACGGGGGAAATAAAACGGGGGATGAGGGTTTTGGGAGCACAGAAACGATGGGGCAAACATCGCGAGAAAAATCAAGTGAAAGGGGGGGGTTTAAAAGTGTTTAGCACAATACAACAAAAAATCAGAAAAAAAATAGAGAAAAAATTTTGCACAACAATCAGAAAAGACAGAGAAACAATTTTTGCCAAACAATCAGAAAAAACAAAAACCCATTTGCAAAACAATCAAAAAAAGACAGAGAAACAATTAACCCAAAAGGTTTACGGGCAAACAAAAAAAAACCCACAGAAATGAAACAAAACTTTGTTGCCCCCAAAAAAAAAGTTTGGGGACAGGCTTTTTGCGTGGAGAAAGTGTAGAAAGCAAAAAGGAGCTAGATAATCCAGTAGAAGGAGTTAATCAGGAAAAAAGGAATGAGGAAAATATTATGAAGAAGCCAAGGGAAAAGAGTGAAAAGGGGGATGTTGTTTGAAAATTGTAGGGGTTGGATTTGGGATAAGGAGAGTAAAAGGAGGATGATTTTGTAAAATTGAAAAGGTGGAGATAGATAAAGAGGATGATGAGGAAAGTGTGGGGGGATAAAAGAGTTTTGGGGTGAAGAAATAAATTGATAAGGAAGTAGAAAGTCCCAGGGGCTGATAAAAGCAAAAGCGAAAAATTTTGCGGGAATGGGTGATAAGGATTTTGGGAGGAAAAAGGGGGGGAACTGGAAGTGTCATAAGGGACCCCCTGTGGTAATGAGCAAAAAAAGGGTAGTCGATTTGGAAAAGGTTTTGAATGGAAAAGAGAGAGAGAAAAAGTGGGAAAATTTGGATAGGGGGAAATCAATCTTTAGTAGGACTAAAACTGGTTAAAAAGGGGAACCCACAAATAGGGGGGGGAAAATAAGAAGAGGAGTTTGGGAGGAGTTTTGGTGTTAGCTTTTTAAAAAATGAAAAATTAGGAAAAGAAGACAAAGGAGAAAAAAGGAAAAAAAAATTTAAAACGGCTTAGGGGTAAAAAACATTTAGAAATGAGTGGACGGGTTTTTTATTTTTTGGGAGGGGGGGGGATTCCACAGACACCGGCAAAAATCCTTTTGCGTTGAAGGATGAGAGGGGATTCCCAAAGGAAGTTTTAATGTGGAAAACCAAAAACCCCCTCCTTTCATTTAGACCCAAAACCTAGGGAACGGACCTGCCCAAACACACCTTTGGTTATTTGGAAATTTTTTTTGTGTAGCCCCAAAATTTTTAAAACAATGTCGGGAGGTGCTACGATAATATTATAGGAGCCCGAGGTGTTGTTATATTTTAAATGTTCAAATTTAGAGTAATTTTAAAATGCAATGACCCTTTGAACAGTAAAAATAAAAATTTTTTTTAAAATTTTTAATTTTAAAAAAGGATTAAAATATATTTTTCTAAGTAATTCTCTTTTTGATAAGCATAAAAACATTATGACGTAAAAGTAACTAAAAAAATTTTTAAAAAGTTGCCCCAAAAGGGGAAAAATTTCTAAAAAAAAAACACCAATAAAAAGAGGTAGTAATAAGGAACTACTGAAGGGATAATTTTTGGTAAATTATTTGAAAGTCTTGAGGGGAAATTTTAATATGTAAATTAAGGGGATTGTGTGTGATAGCTGGGTGTAGAGTTTCAGGTTAGTCTCGGACTAAAGGGTTGTCTGCATTGGGGGAAATAAGGCTACTGGGAGTTTTAAATGTTTCCCGTTTTTCCTTCAAAAGGGTAGTTAATCCTTTGATAGATTGTCATTGTTTGCAACACATGATAAAGTCATGCCCTTTAATTTAAATTTAGTTTTTTGAGGCTTTTTCCCTTGAGATCAACAAGTTGGGAGCTATGGGTTTTCCGGAATTTAAACAAAAGTTGTTGTTTTCTTTTCTGGAGGGAACGGGGGGGTCAAGGACTAATGATTTAACGTAAATTTTGGATTTTGATTATCAAGAAAGGAATTTTTATTTTTAATTTTTACTTTTCGGAAAAGCCCGAGGAAGGGAGTTTTTTTGAGTTTCCCAGCGTATGAATAAATTATAAAGGGGGGTGGGGATATAATTTTGGGGTTTCCCAATTTGCACACACACATATATTTCAAAAATTACAATGAAAGCCTTTTAAAACCCAAAACGAAAGGAAAAAACCCAAAATTTTAAGTTGGCAGGGGACGGGTTTTACTAATCATCTGGTAGATTGATGTTTTATTTTTAAAATTTAAAACTTGTATTTTTTTTATATGTAAAATAGGGCTAAATGTTTTAGGAATAGGGGATTTTCAAGGGTGAACGGGAATAGGAAGTAAAACCCGCTGAGGGGCATGTCAGTGCCGAGGGGCGTGTAGGGCCTGGGACAAAACCCCTCAGATAGCAACACAGCTATGGGAGACGCGCATGCCGTGGGGGTGGAACTTGTGCGCCTCACTGCAAGAAAGGAGGGGAAAAACCCTGAGAGGTTTGGGGAGGTAGGGCGACCTTTTTCGAGGAAGCCGGTCTGGTGGTGACAATAAAAGCAAGGTTTGCTTTTTAGAAAAGCGGAAGTAAAAATCAGTGATGTAAAACCCCTAGCTATAACCCGTTTTCCCCCTAAGGGTTTCTTTAGGGTTAGGAATTTTTTGAAATTTTGAGTACTGACTTTTTTTAAAATTTAAATTTTTTTAAATTTTAAAATTTAAAAGCAAGGTGAAGGCTTACTAATGCTACAAGCATTGCGGGGAAATAGAGAAAAATTAGAAAAAATTGGTTGTTAATGAAATTTAATTTTTTACTTTTAAAAATTTTTAATTTTTTTAATTCAAAAGGGTTTTTATGGCAAGTGTGTGGGAAAATTTTAAAAATATGCTAATTTTAAAAATTTTGCCCCAAGGGGGGAATGTCAAGGCCAAGGGGGGTAGGCTACTTCAAACCCTTTAAGATTATATTTTTAATAGGAAATTTTCATATCAACCCTTTTTTTAGATTTCATAAAATATTTTCATGTCAACTTTAAATTTTAATTGGTAATTTTAATATTCCCCTGGGCCCTCTAAATTTTATTAATTTTAATTTAAAATATCATTTTACTTTAACCAATTTAATTCTAATTTAAAATTTATTTTGTTAGGAACATCTTCACAACTGGAGATTTTTCTAGATGCATCGAAGGCCAGGTTCAAGGTTTTAAAAGCCAGGTTTAAGCTTATTTTTGCCCGGGAAACAGGCGACCAAGCACGTAGTTCACCCATAAACATTTTTTTCATAGAAACAGTGAAAAGGGGCGAGATGCTCGCTGGGGACAGTTGTCTGATCCTGATAAAGGGGCTTGCCGTGTTAAACTGGCAGGGTTGGAGACGGGTTTATCCCAGGAGATTTTTCAGTCAAGCGCGTGTTTGGGCCCATTTTGCTGATTTTAAACTCACTTTTGTGGTAAAAGCAAAAGCGAGCAGTTTTACTATTTTTTGACCTATAAAAAGGGTCGAGTTAACTTTATTCCTAACAAAGGGCATAATTTCCCCGGATTTTTTTATGGGGGGTTTGGGGGGGGGGGATTTCAAAAGGGGGTTTAGTAGGGGAAAAAGTATTTAATTGGCCTTTCCGTGGGCCGGGGGGGATGACTGTGTTTATGAAAAGACCATGGTTGGATTTTTTTAAAGGGGGCGAAAGGGCCCTCTCAAGCAGTGGTGGTTGTGTGGGGTCCTTGGGTGGACGTTTCCCGGGGTGGGTTTGGGCCCGAGGGTTTGTTTTGACGAAAATGGAGGCCGGCGAGTGCCCTCTTGCGGGGCATGTGGGCGCGTTTGGGAAAATTTTATAGGGGGTAAATTCGGGTAGTTACCGAAACCCGGGATTTAGGGAAAAGGGCTGGTGAAATTTGGTGAGAGAGTCTAAAAAAGGATTTTGTAAATGAGTCAGTTTTTTTAAAGGGTTAATTTAAATTTGTGAAAGTGTCACTGCTACATCTGTTTCAGGGACGGTGAAAATTAAAAAATTGATCAGTTTTTTATCGCAAATAGTTTTTTTTCAAAGTGTCACTGTTACCTCTGTTTTTGTACGGTGAAAATAAATTAATTTTTTAATTTTTTTTTTCCTTTTTTTTCGTTTATTGCCAACGGGAATTAAACCCAAAAGTTACCCTTGTCAAAACATTTGAGTGCAGTACAATAAATTTTACGTTATCCTAAACCCAAAACCCCGTCCCCCGGACAGCAAACCCAAAACATCATCGTTTTTTAAACAGGGCAAAAAAAAAAGAACCCAAAAAATTCTTTAACGTCATCTACACATTAAAATAGGCAAATAAAAGCCCTTTAATGTGAATTATAAATTGAACTGCGAGATTTCTCGCTAAAGGGGGGCCCAAAGGGGTTTAGCAGAGGGGGGACTGACAGCCCCCCCATCGACGCCCAGTGCTTTCCTACATACACCAAAGCCCCCCCCCAAACACTTCGTAACCGGGATCAAGACAAACAATAAAAAAAATTTCCCCCTTTTTTTGTGCATCAAGATGTGAATTCAATAGTGAATTGTGCGTCTAAAAAATCATCCCAATTACATCATCGCATCGAAAAAACAAAAACAATTTAAAAGGATTTATACTACAAACGGCGAAGGAAAAGTACCCGTCATAAAAGTTTTTTTTTAATTATCGTTGTTTTATTGTATTTAAAGGAAATTTTCATAAAAAAGTCATAAATTTCGGGTTTTGTTTTAATCGAAAAAAGATAGGAAAACGAGCTCGTAGGTAGGGAAGGGAAAAGTACCCATTTGTATCATCAATTTTTACCAAAAGTTTTAAAAGTGAACCCCGGCATTGTTTCCCCCTTACAAAAGCAGTATCTTTGTAGTTTGGCATTCCCAAAAATCCCATTCACTCATACCTAGACATAGGCAATTTTTCCCGGGGCCCCGTAGACGGAGGCGTCAAGGGACATCTCCCATCCACGGGGACGTTTTAAAGGGAGGAAACTGAATAGAGTTTTTTTTTTGGAAAATCCATTTAATTGTAATTTTGTGTGAGATTCTTTTTGTTAATTATAATTTTTAATTTTTTCTTGTGCAAAATAATGAGCTAGTTTTAATTACTAGGTATTTTTTTTTTTGGGGAAATTTCCCAGCCGGGGAAACGAAAAAATTCCCTAAACCCTCACTAGTCCCTTTTCTCTTTGGGTCTTAAAATTTTTTAAAACTAGGCCCTTTAAAAGTGATGAAAAAGATGTTTACAAAAATCTAAAAAAATATAACAAAAGGATGCATTTAAATATATTTTGTGGTGATTGATTACAATTATATAAGTAAATAAGATAAATAACACTGACACAGAATTGTTTTAAGAGCTAACAGTCTTTTACGTTTTAACTAGCCCTATACATAATTAAATAACTAAATAAGTAGGCAACAATTTATGGACAATCAGTGACGGTTTTTACGGTGTGCTAGGTGTGACAATTGCACACCTGATCAATCAGGGGGAAAAAGCCTTACAAACCAAACCCAAAGACCAAACCAACAATCCAGGGGCGGATACAAGGGGGGAGATGACCGTCCCCCACCCCCATGACCAAAAAAATATAGAAATTTTGGTTAATCATCAAAACATTTCGGGTTTAAAAAAACGTTGGGATTTAGTTATTTTTTTTTGATGGGGGTTTTTATTGGAAAAAAGAAGGGCGTTACCGAACTTTAGCGCGAAAGCGCCCCAATTTTTTGTGATTGTGCGAATTTTACGTTTGTTTTCCATGCTGTGTGTATGTGTAAAAAATTGAGCATCTAAAAAACCGCGCTCCGAGGGATGCGCCTGCCATCATGCCCAAACCCCAACAAGTTTATCCCTGCCATCCTCGGGGATTCCGCATTCTTTTTAGGCGAGTCCGACATAAAACATGTTACCAGTATGCTAAAAATTTTAAAACTCGCATAAACGACAAAAAAAATTGACGCCAAAAACTACATTGTTTCGGTATTCGTAACCCCACTTTTTTCTAAACGCACCAAAATGCCCAAAAAACTTTTTTCAAAATTTTTCCTAACCCCGGGTGTATACTGCCCGCTAATCGCCCCCCCCCCCCCCATGATTATGTCCTAGATCCGTCCCTGCAACAATCACCCAACTAATAGAAACGGTAAAATCACTTGACTGCCATACAACGAGGGCCATGACGGTCTACGTGCGTGTTTCTGACTACCCATAACATCGGCAGGGGTAGAAAGAAGTCAAAGAACATTCTTAAAATTAAATCTGGTCAAGAGTTAATTACGAACCACAATGAGCCAAGATCATCTCGAAGCACTGCTGTCAATGAATGTGGAACGTCTCTGCCGTACAGTTGATATTGACAAAGTTATTGATTAAAAATAATTAATAATAATTAAAATAATGGTAGAAGGTAATCGGAGTCTTCGTATGTAACTCAACGTATGCACAATGTGTACTAGTCTATGTACATAGTTATTTAAAAAATAAAAAAAAACGTAAATCGATAAAATCGTACAAAAATACAAAAAAAACATTTACCGGTTCAAGTATGAGAACTAACCTTGTGCATTAATAAAATTAGGCTGTTTTAGCTGCATATTTCACCGTTATTTATAATACAAATTCGTCTTAGCACTCGTTTTAGGCCATTAAAGTTCACAGTTCCCCAAAAAAAAATCGTCTAAGGCGAATTTGCCTCCGGCGCCTGGGGCCCCCAGTTATTCCGCGCCACCTCGTTTTTGGGAATTACACACCTGATATTGAGGTCAAAAACCGCCACTGAGGACAATAAAGCATTTTTAACAGAAATATAAGCAAGCATAAGACCGCATTAAGGACATAGTTGTTGATTCATAGTATTCTTCTGTTGGATTAGTTTCATATCATTGAAATTAACAATCACAACCAATAGCAATTTAATAAAGGTTTGTTATATCAACCCGGCAGCATGTTCAAATCCCAGTCGGGCAAACTTTTACGACAATTCCCTTGAATAAATTTCATAAAAATAAAAGCCTTTAAAAAAAAAGGGGAAATTAAAAGCTAACATATACCTAGTATTTCAAATTAATATTTAAAATGTTAGTACTAACATCTGTAGTTCACTATATTATGTGTCCGACACAACGTTGCGTGAACCGTTGTCTATCTGCGACAAGAGAGTAAGCCGGCTGCTACATGAATGCTTTGGCATTGGCATGACACATCTAATCAGTGTGGAGATACAATACGTTGCCTGAATACAAAATGAAATGCAATGGCAAGCAACATGTTTGTTTATTCCACATGTTCACCATACAGGAGTGGTTACCAAAATACTATGAAAGATTAGAAAATTTTGTTTTAAATTTATACCTACAGTGGAAATAGTTTGGCAAACTTTCCATGGCAAAATACAGTTACTAACATTACTGGTCTTTTTCTGCATCAAACATACTTCTGGTTATGATTTGATTCTACACAAATATTATATTATAATAATATCTTCATACTGTAGTACTTAAAATATTAAAACATGCCTGTATAAATTTGCTACAACAGGGTATCACAATTAATTAATATGCCATTAATATGGTAAACCTAGAACTTTTAACATACTTAATTTATTTTATGAAACCATAAGGCTGTTGTGTTGCCCTGGACTGATAATTTTGAAGTCGAAGAAACATGCCTGAAAAGTTGGCTGAATGAAGAGGGCCTTTAATATAGATAGGTAACGGCAACACAAAATTAAATTAAATTGGGTCGGTTCATAGCCTCATTGTTGGTGTGTGTTAATATTTGGACAATGGTGTAGCCAGCACCCTAAGTGGAAATTAAATTTTGAACACCTCACTACAAGGAAAATGGATTAGGTAGTAGGTGCACGAATCTTCTGCCGGTACAAAACTACCGCCTAGAGTTGAGAGCTAAAGGTGTGTGCTCAAATGCTCAAAATTTGGAGGCTACAATATTGTTTAAACATTGAAATACGAATTGTTGATAGTGAGGTAACGTGCCACCAAAAAAGTTTAAAAAACAATTTGGCTATTATATTATATACCCTCTTTCATTCAGCCAAATTTCATGAATTTTTTTGCTATTATTACCCCAGGGGGTCCCAATGCAATACCTTAACAAAACTAAGCCACACACATTTAAATATTCACTGTTAAACTGATTATTTATAATGGTATGAGAAGAGAACAATAGTAAGGATTTTGGGAAATTTCCAAATCTCATAGATTAGACTAGACATGTTTCTGATTTTGTTTTCTCACACTTTCGAACCAGAAATATCCTCAATATCACCACCAAATGGAAATTGGCAAATTATAAAACTGAAAGTGATAATCTGCAACTTAACTTGATTTCAAAATTATCATCTATTAGTGTAGTGTGTACACAATTTCCATATGCTATAAAATATGTTCTAAATTGCCTTGGAAAATTGTTTCAGATTATGGTAACAGCTGCCAAGCAGTTCAATAGACAATTTCAAGAATCACAGCCATCAATCACCAGATAAATTTGTGCACAAAACGTTTGGTAAATCAGCAATATGCTCAAGTGTGTGGCGGGCTGCGTCTTACACAGAGTTTGCCACATACTTGAGCATATGGGCAGTCACCGTGTTTAAACCCAAAAAACCGTAATATTTTAAAAAGGACGAAATATGGGAAGCAAGAAGCCGGGATGGATTTTTTTATGTCTGGATTGATTTACATAAAATCTATTACACCTATGGGAGTGTTTCCCGGCGTAGTGTAATATTATGGTATTTGGTTAAACTACTGATTTCCATAATGCTTTGTGCGTGATAAAGAGGGCGCTGGTGATTCTGAAGTCCATACAACTAAAATATACACTTTTAAAAATAAAGATCATTAAATAACAAAACCACTACTTGGAGAAGATGTAGGGGATGCAGTCTTACGACAATAAATATAATTAAATGTCATATGCGTGAGCTGAATTCAAAATTACCTTCATTGCTCATAAAGGCCTACTTGCTCCAAATTCTTATGAATGCAAATGAAAAACAACACTCTTACAGCAGTGGTATTTTTAAATAGTGAATTGAGGAATATGTTTTAAAAAGTATGCAAGATATTATTGTGTGCATGGGTGAAATGGTGCATGGGTGAAATGGTGCAGGACTGTGGCATGAGATTTATTACAGAGAAACATAAACAATGAGTTAAGAAAATAAAGTCCAGCTAAAAGAAGGCGGATTAATTTACAACAATGATGAAATTAAAACAAAAAAACAAAAACTATCCGTTTAACATAGATGTTTTGATTAAAATGTCGATAACGCTGCTAAACTAATTAACATTGTAGTATTGATAGTTCAGATCGGAAACAAAAAATCCACTTTGAGATCGCACCACTGTTTTCTATCAGTGTTAAGTATATTTTGATAAAGCAGTTGAAGAGTAAACTTCCAAATTTATTAAAAAATTAAATAATAAAATATTCTGCCTTTTTTTAATCTATAACTTCCTACTTGTTCACAAGAACGTGAACAAAAACATTGGCTGATGTCTGCAATTGTTAAATTGTACACCTTACATTGCATCAAAAACAAGTTTTATAATTTCTTTCAGTAAACATTGCTTTTCTTGATTGGCCTTACTCGATCATGGAACAATAACTACACAAACATTAACCACTCAACAACCGTCTACGTAAGCAGTCGCACCCGCATCATTCTTATGAGTGTTGCGTAGATGGCGCAACAGATTTGACCTGACTTTGGCACAATACGGACAGATCGGACATTGGAAGGTTGGTTCTTTACCACACTCGTTGCTCTGGTGACTGTTCAACGAAGCTTTACGTTTGTAGCTTCGGCCACAGTGTTCACAATAAAACGGCTTCAAAACGTGCAACTCAACGAGTCCTACAAGAGAAGAAGAAGATTAGACAGGTTAACCTTTCCTTTATTATAAATTAGTTTCCTGTATTGATACCAGTGACTATTGTAGCATTAAAAACTGTTCAGATTCAAAGAATGTATTCGTAAGCATATTAGGGTACCTTATGTTTACCACTGGTTTGGTAGATTTTCGATTAACAGTCAAAACTTGCAATTGAGGCACTGTGTGGAAGAAGGGAGTAACCCGTGTTACACCCTTTTTGCGTAAATTGTTTCACTTGAAAGCGGTGCCGATCCTGCATCCATTTCCACTTAGAATTTGCAAATACGACCGATAGATCGCGCCACAGTCTTTCTTCCATAGCGCACCAACAGACGGACATTAGTGAAGAACAAAAAAACAAAATAATAATGGCTGACAAGGAAGTATCATCAGAATAAAAATTTGTGATTTTCTTGGTTATCATTATTATTATTATAATTATTATTATATTATTATTATTATTATTATTATTATTATTATTATTATTATTATTATTATTATTATTATTATTATTATTATTATTATTATTATTATTCTAATAATAATTATTATTATTATTATCAATATTATTACTATTGAATGATAGCAATTGTCATAAAAGTAAGCCTCGACTGGGGATTGAACCCAGCACCTCTGGCTTATCGTGCCATAGCTCTAACCAATTGAGCTATGGAGACACAAGGCACACCTTCATTAAATTGCTATTTGTTGTGACTGTCGACATCCATGATATGAATCGAACAGATGAAGCTGTCATTACTGAAAGAACACATGGAAAAATCCAATCACTTCTCATCTCCCATGAGTTAAAACCTAAAATTAAACTTTTCTATTTACAAAGTTTTTCTTGGTTATCTCAAAACCATGGTGCTACATACCTTTAGGTGATTTTACAAGCGTAAATTTTGTGGTCGCTTAATGTACGCAGTTCAGATAGACGCCGAGTGAATTTGCAAGGGGTTACGCTCTAGGCTGATGAGATCTTGTTGGCTATAGTGCTCCAGCTGAGAGTAATGCTCCACACCTGCACTCCATGCCGGGAGTGGTTGGCTCGACCAATCGCAATGAAGCAGCGCTATTAGTTTACCAGAAAACCTCAGATAATCTAAGGCATAAATAAGGTATTTGGGCTAGTAGACTGTGGCGCATTCACACGGCATCTTGTCTGAACAGTGAACTGTGTTCATTATGTGACCAAAAATTAGCATTGCGGCATGCACGCAAGAAATAACCTAAAGATATTAAGCACCGTGCTCAAAACTATATTTTCAGAGTTATGCCCTACTTCCACCCAGTGCCTCAATTTTTGTTTTAGTCTTTCTATGTTATGTTTTCTGAATAAATGTACAATATAAAGACTACTATAATAAAAATATTCTGTGTAGGGCCTACAGATTTGTAGAGTGAAGTTTTAATGAGCTTTACACCTTTAGTAGTATTTAAAAACATTATAAAAATAATTATACGTAAATCTGAAATTGTTCATGGATTGACATCACATAATCAATTTTTTACAATATGGAATAAAATATTTATTCAGTGTGTGAATTGAATAATAAAAAATAAAAATATAGGTAACAGTAGGCCTACTGAAGTGCTTATTTGATACAAGAAATGTTGATATGACAAAAAACAACATAGGCCTACTGAACTATATGACTAGCATCTATGTACTAACTAGGAAAACGCTTAAGTCCCGCCGCGTTGTTGGATGAGCGTAATTGGTGCATTGAGCTGCCATGTGTAACGCGGATTTTCTGTTGTTCTGAGAAAAAATTATTGCTAAGTAGAAGAATTTTTTAAATTAAATTAAATAAAATAAAAAATTTACTTAATTTTTTTAATAAATCGTAATTTTAAAAAAATAAAAAAATCGTAAAATTGCAATTTTCATAAGAAATAATTATTCGATTGCGCTCAAATTTAACACGAGTATATAAATTGATGAAATTAAGGTTCTGTGAAAAAATCATTACAATAGGATAAAGCATGTAGGTGTTATAAGTCAAAGAATTGTTTTAAAAAAGAAAAATCCCGTAAAATTTCGATTTTCATGAGAAAATAATTTTTCGATTACGCTCAAATTTCACACAAATATCTTAATTCATAAAATTAAGGTTCTGTTAAAAAATCATTACAATCGGATAAAGCGTGTAGGTGTTATAAGTCGAAGAAATTTCGAAAAAATCGAAAAAAATCGTAAAATTGCGTTTTTTATAAGAAAAAATTTCCCGATTGCGCTCAAAAACGTGGCAGTTCTAAGTTCAGAGATTTCGAAGACCTCCATAAAATTTCATCGCAATCGGAGTATCGGTTTAGTCGGAATCGTGTTAACAAACACACAAAAATACAAAAAAAAAAAAAAAAAAGAAAGAAAAAAAAAAAAAAAAAACATTCCGGATTTTTTTCTCCAGTGTAGTGAAATGGAATCTTCGCTTCGCTCGCTACGCTCGCTACGCTCATCCAATTAGATTTATTTAGTTGTCCTCCTTTGTAAATCAGTTTTTTAACTGAATAGGATAGACGTTAAATAAATAAATAAAATAAAATAAAATAAAATTGCTGTGGATCGTGGATCCACGAGGATAAAATAAAAATTATCGATAATTTACAAGGTGACTTCATTATTGATCGATAATATTGATAATCACCGGCCGACGAAAAATGCAATGTTTCAAAAACTCAATTCCAAATGCATCCATGATTGTAGAGCGTAAAATAATTGGATGAGCGAAGCGAAGACTTCAACTTCACTGACCCCTCAAAAAATTTAGCTCGGGTGTTTTTTTGTTTTTTTTTGTCTGTTTGTTTGCTCTCTACCCGGCAAACGGCATATCCGATCTTGCTGAAAATTGGAGGGGACCTTCGAAATCTCCGAACTTAGAAGTGTGTTGTTTTTTGGGAAATATTTCTCATGAATATCGTACTTTTACGATTTTTTTCGATTTTTTGTGCGATATTTTCGTGCCATTTGGGCCAATTCTGACCAAACTGGTGGGGCTACAACGTTCATATTTTATAAGGTAATGATGTATTTGCTTTCTGAAAGAGAAAGTTGAAAAAGTTAGCAAGAATCCATAAAATAAAGGTTTTAATATGAGTTTTTTTAGGTTTATAATAACAATTCACAATAGAAACTTGACAACAATCACTTACAATGCATTCAAAAAGCACTTGCAAAGGAAAAGTGGTCCTACTCAAACTAAAAACTTACAAAAAAACCTCATCCATCAACGCGGCGGGACTTAAGCGTTCTCCTAGTAATTATTAACACAAGACCCGAATTGAATAGCGGGGAATAGCAGTCCGCGTAAGCGTTAGAAATATGATACCACCATCTTTTTTGCAAGGCTAATTTTTTTTTTTTTTAATATATTTATTTATTTATTTATAAGCCTTCATTTGAACACTCATGTGCATGTGCTCATATGCCCTGGTTTGGTACTTCTTGCTTTGTAGGAGACTTGAATTTTTTAAATAATTTATGTGACGCATGTAAAATATACAAAAAAATTACAACAGGCCTACTATAAATACTTAAAGAGTTAAAACTCAAATTTAATTATACTTGTGAATTAAAATATTATTAGGCATCTTAAAGGTAACTACTAACTATCAATATAGAAGGCAGTTGTGTTCAATTTTTTATTTTTGAAAACAACTGCCTTCTTCATTGATTAAAAAATTAAGCCAGCGGTTTAGCCGAGGTTGTTTAGCTGGTTCCCACACAAACCCTTGAGTTAAGCAGCCTTCGGGCATGGTCAAGGGGAGGGTGGGTCTAACGCTCTGCCCTGAGACACACATATACCGCTGGTTCGAGAGCTAGTGTAACGGCTTCGTTCTCCTCGACGTTTGCTCGGCAGTCTGGGTTAGTGGAGGGACCAATATGACTGTCAAGGTTACACCGTCCTTTCGGATGGGACGTAAAGCCATTGGTCCCCTTGGTACTTTTCGAAAGGAGTAGGCTATGTGCCGGTACCGGGTTTCCCCTCCTCCCTTCTGTTCATACTTTACTTTTTTACTTTACTCGAATAGCCTTAGTGCATTAATTTGAGACGTTAAGCAATATCAAATCAAATCAATTCAAAATTAGTTAAGTTTTAAAACAACACAACATGTTCTTGTGTTATAATTCATATTCTTAGTGGTTTATGTTCACGTGAAAACACAGCACACTTTCATCATATTTTAAAGATTTGATCACAGCGGCTGATCACACTTTTATTTGTGATGTTACGCATACAAACAACGAAGCACCACTTTTCCACGGATCTAAATTCAATAAAACTCGTAGTTTCTTTCCATTCATCCATCCGTTTCATTCTATAGTCTATGGCTTAAAGCCTTAAATCTTGTTTAAAAAATTATTGATTGACTTGATTCTAAGTTCTATTTAGTTTCTGTTGATACATATGTCTCCAAATATGTGTTTACAAGGTTTATTTCAAGAAACGCATAAAAATGTTTTCTGCAAAGCCCCCCCCCCCCCCATTACTCCCCTCCTCATTTGTGTGCATGTATTGAAGATACAAAGTCACTTTTATTTTTTAGCATATCACTTCTTTTTCTTACACAAATAAGGCACTGCATGCACTGCTATGGCATACATTTAAAAACAACAAACTGTTTGACAGCAGAACACAATATAAAAACAGCTGCAGGTGTTGGCACAAGCTTATTCTTAAAGACAATACCTGTAGTTATGTTACTATTTCCTTTTCATGGTCAAGTATCAAAATTTTAAAATATATTTTTTTATCAAGAGTTCCATAATAAATAGCTATAAACAAGTACCTAATAAATAAATCAATATTTGCCATTTTGAGTTCATTTCTTAACAAGTATTTAATTACTTTCCACTTCTTAAATACAACACTCTCAGACTTAACAATTATTGACTAAGCAAACACATACAAACAAAATTAAAAACATTGCAAGAGTAGGTTGTATACAGGATACACAGTGATTCAACAGTCAACTTTGTTTAGAAAAGGATAACTTACAAACTTGTACCTGAGGTACATTTAAAACCAATATTTTAGGTAAAAACTATGATCAACTAGCAAGTGACATAATTTTGAACATTTGGTGTGTGTATTTGCAAGTTTTAGAAATGCTCTTTGTCACAAGTTTGTTTCTGAATAAAGTACACTGATCATTGGTTTCTACATAATTTCTCAACATAATATCATTGACTTAGAAATTGCAACTAATATGTTATGTGCACAAAAGTAATAATTCAAGTAGGCCTACTTGGGTTAACATTTTAACTAAAAGCAAATTATGTAATTTTATTATTTTTTTGAAGTTGAATGTAAAGAGTGAAGTAATTATATTCTTTTCAAAATGTAGTATAAACCAAAGACTTGCTATTTAGGAGATGTTAATGTGTCCTATGTAAAGTGAGCCAACAGCTGAGAGCCAAAATGCCCTGTAAACTAGAATAAAAATATTAGCTTAATAAGATAGATTTACAAGATAATGTACCAAGTTATAGTAAATTGAATTAAACTATATAAAACATGAAAGTAAACATATCACAAATCACTGGATGATCAGTTTATAAGAAATTAATAAATTTACTTTAAAAAAATTAATTTAATTTATTTTATTTTCAGTGCACTAACACCACTCTTTCATTGTAAGTCTCAGATATAAACTGTATTACCCGTTGCTGTTAGCATAAACTTAACTACGCTGATATAAATAAAGAATACAAGTAAAAAGTACTCGGCCTATTGATATTGTTGATTAGCATGAGACAAAATACTAATCACATTCAATGACAGAAATTATATTTAAAAACAACAAGAAACAAAGATAACATAGCACTTATAGTAGGACTGCTAATTGGCATGTTTTGATTTGATGTCAATATGACCCGGGAAAAGTATCAATGTTAATTAACACATTTAATCAAAATTAATTTTCCGGGTCAAAATACACAAGTGAGCGATCAATCACATTAAATACCATAGGAGGGCTGAATAAAATGGTCTTATCTGTGATGTATCATACAATAGAAAAAGCAAGAAACAAAGGTAGCTCCGTACTTCACAATGCGGTGTAGGCCTAACATTAGTGCCGGTGACTCATTGTATTTTGTAACCTATATTATTATACTTGTGCTCTGCCTCAAACTATTCTTATTAGAGCATAACAATGTCATATCACTATGTAACACAATTGGAAAATAAATCGAATTGAATTGAATTCAATGTTGACATCGTAAAAAGTAAGTCATTCAGATAAATAATTAGGTTAAAAATAAATAAATATAAACAATACTGTATTATTTGGAGCTATAACAATAAAAAAATATATAACAAAGTATATTTAGCAAAGGTTTCCTTGACACAACACTTTGCAATTTTGTAATGGGAAATAATTTAACATTTGCATAGCAAATATATTATAGAAAATGAATCCTAAAATATTATGTAAATGTGTGGGAGCTGATATATACATAAATCAAGAGTCAGACAAATCTTTCATTACCCGAAAAACTCTGCAATTAACTTGCCCAAAATGGCCGACAATTGTTGTAGATGATCCGTATATTATTTGGTATATTGATGATAGAAAATAACAAAGTGCACAAAGGTTGCTAAGGGTTAATATTTCTGTCCCAGGAAAATCAACTGAATTCATTTGTGGCAGCAGGAATCCCTACCCGTTCTTAAGTTTACAATAAAAAATTACTTTTTAATTTTTATGTATAAGTCTAATGTGCCTGTAAAGATTGGAGCGCACTTTACACTTGAATGAACAATGAGGGCATTGAAGCTGAGATTCTTTTCCACACTCGTTTTTCATGTGACTTGCCACGGACGCTTTCCACTTGTAGCATCGTCCACACCGATCGCAAGAATACGGGCGTTCCGGTTCCTCGGCGGTACCGAACACCCTCCAAACACCTGTGCAAGAATGTGCAAGGTCACATATCAACAAACAAAATAGATTTAGATTTTTGTATAGAAAATTTGCAATTCAAATCAAACAATACATTGCACTGATAAGATTTGAACAGCAGTTTTTAAACTAATAGATAAAATACAAATTTTGCGTTCCCATGTCCTGAATGTGTAGCCTACATTTACTACATCCCCATGAGTAGGGCCTGTATTTTATTACCATTGTAATGAAATTCCTGTAATTTTAACTGTAATTTTATGGTGTAAAACACAAGTCTATGACAGCAACAAGAACCACACCTAACAACAATGGGTTCTCAAATTTTGTAGTGCTCCAACTCTCCACCTAACTATACAGCTGAGACCATATGCTTGCTCCAACTAAAATTGTTCCATGGAAACCGTTCAGATACTTGCGTGATAAATGAAAGAGGTATTGGCTAACCAAATACATTCATTTGAAATAGCCACATCTATGACAGCAGAGCAAAAAGTTACTTCGGAACAACTTTTTTGTAGATGGAGTAAACTACGGCATGGTGTTTTATACTACTGTAAATTATATAGTCCTACCCAATCAATCAACAATACCGTCAACCGGGGTAAAGTTGAACTAGGGGGTAAAGTTGAACACAAATTACAAATTATCTTTCCCTTCCTGTGAAACAGCTTCTAAATGCAAAAATTTAAAAACCTTCCATGTATTATGTTTTGAAACCCACAAAATAACATTATTATTGAAATAAGAATGATATAAATAATGGTGATATAGTAAAAATAAATTAAGACACATAATCCTCTTTGTCGCAAATAAATGAAGTCTGAAAAACTTTCTCTGGGACAGCTATAAGATTTTTTTTTTAAATTGACACATGTTTTGAATACTGTGCTGACACCTTTTGTGAAAATAAAGCAATTTCATAATCTGTGTCTACCTACTTAGACTATCAGCTACGTCCCCATTTTCGAGAAGATGGGCTCAATCGTCCGAACAAGCTGAGAGAGGGCTCAAAAAATTCGTAATTTCCCCCTGATTACAGTAAAGGCAACCCGGAAAACGAAATCGGTAGCTTTTAGCTTTGAGGGGCAAAAAACGGTCAAAAACGGCAAAGTGTAAAAAGACTTTAAGAAGACATACAAACCTAAACTCTAACGCTAATGCTCACACGAGATCATAAAAAATAAAGATGAAATACAAATCGGTAACTTTCAGCCTTTAGAGGCCAAAAACGACCTAAAAACGACCAAAAAGGCAACATGGAAAATAGATTTTATGAAGCCCGATTTAACAATAAGCTAACGCTAACGCCATCACGAGAACATAAAAATAGATACGAAGTATGAATCGGTAGCTTGTAGCTTTTAGGGGCAAAAAACGACCAAAAAAAGGCAAATTTAGAAAAGATTTTAGACTGCCGATGTAACCATTCACTAACACAAATGCTAATACTAGATCATAAAAATATTAAAGAAAATATGAATCGGTAGCTTTTAGCTCTTTCAGCACAAAAATGGATAAGAGGGCACACTAGAGGTCGCAATTTCATCTAAAATACCCTTAGTTTACATGCGTGAGTATTATACAATAGCAGTTTGCACATTGTTTATATTAATTAGAAATATAGCAAAAAACTTGTAAAAATACAGCCAAACCTTACACACTCAAACGAAATGAGATCTAAAAAAGGCCAAGCTCATCTACCCTTCCACAGTTGCGCATTCTTAATTCATAAACGTACAGTGTCCCGTAACAACAACCTTGAAAAACTTGGCAAAATAGAATTTGCAACTATTAATTTAAACGTAATAGTTCATCCAAATTCTTTTTTTGTAATAAGTTTAAACGTAATGGTCATGCGAATTGTATTTTGCCAAGCTTTTCAAGGATGTTGTTACGGGACACTGTACGTTTATGAATTAAGGATGCGCAAATGTGGAAGGGTAGATGAGCTGGCCCTTTTTTTCGATCTCATTTCTTTTGAGTGTGTAAGGTTTGGCTGTATTATTACAAGTTTTTGTTATGTGTGGGATCTCATTACTTTTTCAAGTTCCATTGCATTTGTTCAAATATAATAATTTTATCAAAGTCGATTTAATTGCTATTGTATTACCAATTAACAATTGAATGAAAAAATTTAGTGGTCCAAAAACTTGCTTTTTGTAAACAATGTAGGCGATCATTGTCAAGTAACTATAGTTACTTGTTGATTGTATACCTGTGTAAGGCTTATTTTAAATCCTTTATTTGGAAGCCTTCCAGCAAACTTTTTTTAACTTTTTCTTTCAAAAGGAACTACATCACTATTACCTTAATGTCCATTTAAAATGTGAACGTTGTAGCCCCACCCGTTTGGTCAGAATCGCTGGTCAATTGAAACTGACGAATTAGACAGTAGTGTAGAAGTAACTTAAAGTGATTATGAGCTTGTTTCAAGTCATTTTTTCACCAAGAAGGAATGTTCGTACACCAACCAAATTTGGCATATATATGTTGTCAGGTACCCAAATCCCCTTGATTTTGATAGTTTATAAGTTCACATCACGTTTCATGACGGCTGGGTGACACCTCGAAATCACCCCAACTCTGCTTGCTGTATAAGGTGCCTGAGTGTGTAGCGCACCACGGCTTGGCTGCGGCGCCCTAACGGGCACCTAGATAAAATACGATTCCTGTTTTTACATTTTGTATTGTGGGCTAGCTGCACTGCACATTGAGTGGTGGAGTGGACACTAATTATCACTGATCATTTCAAAAGTTACACACTTTACTGCTTTGCCTTTCCTGATGATCAAGTAACATTAACTTTGATTTGACTTTAATAGATTTGAATCGGTTATTTGAGAAACCGAATAAGTCATGTAACCATTGTTCTGAGTAAAACGCAAAAAAACGTGTATTTAATACCCTGAAGTCAAATAATACAGTTTTTTATGTAGTAATTTAGATGTGGCATAGTTACATTGATTGTTGTTGATATTGATATTTATGAGCACGTAATTTCATAATTACGAGGGTGTAATTAGCGTGGACTTATTTGGTTTCTCAATTAAATAGGGCGGGTATATCTAAAATTAGTAAAATGAGGTAGTATCATAAGTTTTTATGATTGTTTATTATATCATAAAACTACATTTTTTTAAAACTTTGTTTTGTTAAAATTTCTCGACAATGACTCATTTTACTGAAAGTGACTTGTTCTGTTTCCCAAACCAATTAAATTTTTTTCTTCAGAACGTATGGACTGACTTATTCGGTTTCTCAACTCAAAGGGAAAATCGACACCCTGTAATATACATAGGCATGGTCGTAAATTATTTCGTTTCTCTACTAATCGATAGGTCTTGAAATTCTGGAGAAAATGGCTTATTTGGTTTCTCAAAAACCGCTTCGTTTAATAAAAATTAAATAAGAAAGCGCTCCGACTTTTAATAACCGTACATATATAACACATTAAAACTGCATTTGTTTTATTTCCTTTTCTGAACTGGTCCTGTGTGACGAAATGCCTTTTTGCCTTTGCCGGCCCCTAAAGTTAAAGGGTATACTGAAATCGATTTCCACATTTAAATTCAAATTTTTATTGATTTAACGAATTTATTGCAACCTATTGCAGCGTTTTCGGGCAATTAGTATTATTTTTGATAAAGTGCCTTTTTCCGTTTTTTGGTTCCCAAGCAAAGATCGACATATTTTAATTTACTCATTACATGTTCTGTATTGTCTTTAAATATTGAAGTAATTACAACTCTACCCAGCGTTATTGGACAATTGGTATTCATTTTCATATTTATATTACCTTTTACCCTTTTTCACTCTAAAAGGTAAAAAGTACTATTTTCAATTTCAGATATTGTTTTCTGTTTGAGCTTAAAATATCACATTTGTTTCCACCTTACCCAACGTTATAGGCCAATTCGTAATCCATTTAAGAAATATTATCCTTTTTTGCCGTTTTTTGGCTGTAAAATCTAAAAGCTACCGATTTCGCTTTCCGGGTTGGCCTTGATGAAATCAGGGAAAAATAACGAATTTTTTGAGCCCACTCTCGGCTTGTTCGGACAATTGAGCCCACAAAAGTGCGTATCTGATAGCCTAACTACTGAAATCATGTTATAACCTCAAAATTGAGTGCATGCATCACTAGGGGTAAAGTTGAACACCCATAACCTTCTAATTAAATTGACTTCATTAAAAAATTGAATTAAAAAAAATCCTTTTCTTTCCAGGTAGTCCTACTACGATTTTTTAAAATCTTAATATGTACATTTCCCATCTAATTTTTCTTAAATTAGCTTATACTTGAATTAAGTGTATTTAAATTCAATTATTTGACTATTACTTTGGAATAGGTAGATTTCCTCATAACCCTTGGTTTTATATGCAACTGTGAAGCATGCTTTCAATGTAAAATTTTCCCCCGAGTTCAATTCTGTTCAACTTTACCCCATCTCTCATGGTACTCAAGTTAATAGGCTAAACAGTACTGTGTTCAACACTTGAGCAAAAAAAGAGGTGAAATGTTGGGATATTTTGGGAAATGTTTGGTGGGTTATGTAAATGAACCTCTAATGCATGTTTATTTCACAAGGTTTTTATAATGACATAGTTTATTTCATATGATAATTAGGATTGAAGTTGAAATTTGTTCAACTTTACCCCGGTTGACGGTACCTACTGGAAAGGCAACATTTGTCATGATTTTTTTTTTCATCTTTCTTTCTTTGGTCATTTAACTTATTTTTTTAAAATAGGACAAGAACTACTCTTAGCTCTACAGGCTCACAAAGTCAAACCTCATCCACATACATACTAGATAACCTAATCCATGAACATAGCATGTAATCTACACATTTATATTTAAATGGAACTAAACTAGCACATCGGCAATCAATGATGTTTAACCTAACTAGGAAAATGCTGAAGTCCCGTCGCGTTGTTGAGCGAGCACCGGTATGTGCAACACGACCCGAGTACGACATTCCCATAATGTTACATACCAATAAGTCTTTAAGGTCTTGACCGATTTAGCTGAAAATTTGTAAAATAGGAGAGAATGGATAAAATCCACCGCCATCTAGAGGACCTTGACATCATTTCTTTGGGAAAACTATTTTAACTCTTTGATATCAAATAATACACTGCTTCCTCGATAGTATTTTGACTAGGAAAACGCTAAAGTCCCGTCGCGTTGTTGAGCGAGCACCGGTACGTGCAACACGACCCGAGTACGACATTCCCATAATTGAGCGAGCGAAGCGAGCGTCTCCACTTGACTCTTATGGCTCGAATGTCTGTTTTTTTTTTTTTTTTTTTTTTTTTCTGTTACTGCTTCGATACAGGTCGCACCGTTTCTCTGATCGACCTGAAATTTTTCACACATGTACATACCACCTAGGCGGGTTGCTGTATAGTTTTTGAACAAAATCCGATCGTTGGTTATAAAAAATAAAAAAAAATAAAAAAAAAAAAAATAAAAATGTTCCGATCGTTATGAAATTTGCAGGGTCATTAAGTACACCATTTACTCTTATTTTTTCAAATTTTCAGCTAAATCGGTCAAGACGTTAAAGACTTATTGGTAATCATAATTTAAAAAATGATGCTAAAAATGAAGGAGGCAGTGAAAATACAAAGATACACTTTAGAAGGCATGACGTGAATTAGTACAATGCAAAGATGTTGGAATAGTATACAGTGTACAATGTCAATATCCAGTTAGGCCCTACACTGTGTGGTGGGCCTCAGTGGGAATGTCGTACTCGGGTCATGTTGCACGTACCGGTGCTCGCTCAACAACGCGTCCAACTGAGCGTTTTCCTAGTCCTAGTGTTAGATACCAACATAGGCATACCTTCAAAATACTTGAAACAAAAACTTTCATGTTAATCTTCACTGCCTCCTTGATTTTTTAACATCATTTTTCAATTATGATTACCAATAGTCTTAAGGTCTTGACCGATTTAGCTGAAAATTTGTTAAAATAGGAGAGAATGTTGTAGGCCCTACTTTTGACCCTGCCAAAATTTCATAACGATCGAACATTTTTTTATTGAGCGAGCGTTAGCGAGCGTCTCCACTTGACTCTTATGGCTCGAATGTCTGTTTTTTTGCTGTTTTTTTTTCTTTCTGTTACTGCTTCGATACAGGTCGCACCGTTTCCTTGATCGACCTGAAATTTTGCACACATGTACATACCATCTAGGCGGGTTGCTGTATAGTTTTTTTGACAAAATCCGATCAATGTTATAAAAATAAAATAAATAAAAAAAATAAAATAAAAAAATGTACCGATCGTTTGAAAATTTTGCAGGGTCAATAAGTACAACATTTTCTCCTATTTTCCAAATTTTCAGCTAAATCGGTCAAGACCTTAAAGACTTATTGGTAATCATAATTCAAAAAATGATGTTAAAAAATGAAGGAGGCAGTGAAGATACCAAGATACACTTTAGAAGGCATGACGTGAATTAGTACAATGCAAAGATGTTGGAATAGTATATTGTGTACAATGTCAATATCCAGTTAGGCCTACACTGTGTGATGGGCCTTATGGGAATGTCGTACTCGGGTCATGTTGCACGTACCGGTGCTCGCTCAACAACGCGTCCAACTGAGCGTTTTCCTAGTTTTTTTTATTTTTTATAACCAAGGATCGGATTTTGTTCAAAAACTATACAGCAACCCGCATAGGTGGTATGTACATGTGTGCAAAATTTCAGGTTGATCAGAGAAACGGTGCAACCTGTACCGAAGCAGTAACAGAAAAAAAAAGAAAAAAGACATTCGAGCCATAAGAGTCAAGTGGAGACGCTCGCTACGCTCGCTCAACTAGGTGGCAGTGCATAGTGACCAGAATTCTCGTTCGATTTTCGTTGCCATGGTAACGATATTTTTGTTAAAATGTAATTTCTATCTACACTACTTAAGGTCTTGAACGATTTAGCTGAAAATTTGTAAAATAGGAGAGAATGGCTTACTTATTGACCCTGCAAAATTTCATAACGATCGGAACATTTTTATTTTATTTTTTATTTTTTTAATTTTTTATTTTTTATAACCAACGATCAGATTTTGTTCAAAAACTATACAGCAACCCGAATAGGTGGTATGTACATGTGTGCAAAATTGCAGGTCAATCAGAGAAACGGTGCGACCTGTACCGAAGCAGTAACAGAGAAAAAAAAAAAAAAACAAGACATTCGAGCCATAAGAGTCAAGTGGAGACGCTCGCTCAATAAAACATTTAACCAAATACTATTTTCATTTTTGTAATTTGTATTACTTACTGTTTTATTTTGCCATTAATTAATCATTTAACATAGTGCTAGTCACAAACAAAATGAGTACTTCCAGCTCTACAGCTCCACATTTACATCACCTTGTCGACAAATTTACTTTAAATGGTAAACGTGGGTAAAAAAAATAAATAAAAATGTCCAATTTTTTACTCAAGTTTGTTTTATTTTAACTTTTTTGATTGGTAATTTTTTGGCCCAGAATGCCCAGTTTTTAACCCAGGTATTACCCAGAAACCTCCTTTAAAAAAACAAGTTGTTTACAAGTAAGAGATTGCCATAGGATAGGAATGGGAATACAACAAAATTCGTTGACTAGTGGAAAGGGTTAATACTTAATACATAGTACTACCAAACTCAGAAAGTTAAATGTAAGACAATTTCAAAGAAAAACACAGTAAAAATCAAAACTACAAAATGCCTTGCCACTGCGTGATATTAGCATCGGTGCCATACTATACGCATAGTTACAAACTCAGCAATCCTTGCGCCAAGGATGGCAACAACTTCTGCAGAGCGAGTGCTTCGAAATTAAACGGTGCAATTGTCCCATGGAGAATGTTTAATTTCTAATGTTATTTCGCGCATGGTTTTATTTAACACTTAAAACAAAACTTGCATGAGAAAACATTCTGATCCTCTTTCAGGGTGGATGCAAAAAAAGATGGCTGCTGTGGTTGCAACAAGAGACTTTTCAGGAATACACTCGCACACTGTGCACATCACAAAGTCAAACCTACGGAAATAGCGCAATGATGGAATCACATTGTTTTGGGCAAAGTAACTAACTAAATGGATATTGAACAATTTGTACGATACCCATGTGCACCGGCAGGTAATGGGTAGAGGCCTATCCAATATCCATTGACATCTGTAATATCTTGAAGGTTAGCAAGCATAACTTTGTGTATACGACAATCATGCTCCGTCTAAGAAATAATGTAGAGTCTGCATTTTACACAGATCCACTTTGGGAAGTCTTTTAAAAAAAATGTGTAGTCATAATTTAAGTGTAACAATTTTTTTTAATCTTTAATAAAAATAAGAGAATACAAATTAACTTAGGCCTAAGCTAATTAAATTCAAAATATATAAAAAAGCACTAATAACTAATTATGAACACAGTATCTAAATAAGCTAAAACTTAATATATACAGCTTAACAATGTACCAAGTTACTTCAAAGTATGCTCATTACAAAATCTACAATATTATAGAGAAACAGAAAAATTCTTACAGTCAATCTATTTTGTGTGACAGTAAATATGCCCTAACCTGAGATATTCTTTTTTCATTAATAGTTGAATAAATATTGTGATAGTGAGAATGCGTGTTATCACAGTTATAACCATAACGATCCAAATATTCATAAAAATTACAAAAAGTAAAAATGGTTGCCATGATAGATCATTGCTATTACCAATATTCATTATTCATTAATCAATACTTTTAAATTTTAATACATGTCACAAACTTGGATTAGTGATTATGAGTATAATGGCTAGACACTAATCCCAGGTCCTTTGTACCGTGTTAATGTATACCAAATTTGATTTCTTTTAACAATGCCCATTTAACCAAGTTATTATGCTACAGCCTACTATAGGTAGTAAGTAGGCCTACTACATAGGCCACCAGTTTCCGGTTGCCAACATTTTAAAATTAATAACTTCAAACAATTTTTAAAAATCCCTTTAGGCTAGCAAATAATCAACATCTTATCAATATCATTAATTTTCATTGTGTGTTGTTATTTCTTTAATAGTGAGATAAATGCACTAGCTTCAAACTCCCTGTAGTTGTAGGAACAACTTTATGCATAAATAAAATAATAAATACGTAAAATACTTTCAATCAATGATTGAACTTATTTTCAGTGGAAGACTAAAGTTCTTTTAAGTGGACCAAGCCACCCCTGACGGAACAGACATCATCAACAAACAAATAATGGCCAACCAGACATCGGTATTAAGTAAGAAATAGCAAACAACAAGTTGAGCATAATTCACCGCTGAGCAACGTCAAAATCGGCAAGGCTAAATCGGAACAACTTTCTACAATTTATTGTCTGTTTTGTAATTCATTGCTTGAAAAGCTCTCAATCCGCAGTTTACACATAGGCAAGAGTACGTGTTACAAATAGAAACAACAATTTAAGCTTCCAACCCAAAAATTATGAGCATGGAATATGTCCAGGGTATACATCATAAATGTCACTATAATTGTCTAGCTAGCATACCGCTCAACCGAAAAATAAATAAAAAATAGTTTTGGCAATGTCAGATAATCATTGATCAACTATGTGGACCATTGTTTGGTTAAACTAAATTTAAAAAAAATTAATTATGCCAATAGATCAACTTTAAAGGCTATTCCAGAGCACTCTTACCGATATTTTGAAAGCCAAAGGAAAATGGCTTAAAGTTGGTTGGATGAAAGATGAACGTTAATAAAAAAGAAGAAAAAAATAACTTTTTTTTGGACGGGACAAAAGCTCCATTTTGGCCATTATATGCAAATTTTGGGTCAATAAGAAAACAACAGTTCTAGAAAAAGCTTTGATTTTTGTTTTCAACACACCTTTGTCTGTGCTATGAGTAGGCCTATAAGGGAAAATAATTTTCTGAAATAGGTAACGTTTGATGTATGATTTTTTTCGTCCTCAGGTTCAAAACTATTATTTGGGCCATGTGACAAAAAAATCGTACATCAAACGTTATTTCAGAAAAGTATTTTCCCTTATACTCAAAGCATAGACAAAGGTGTGTTGAAAAAAAAATCAAAGCTTAAAATTACGTATTGCACCTAGAACTGTTGTTTTCTTATTGACCCAAAATTTGCATATAATGGCCAAAATGGAGCTTTTGTCCCATCCAAAAAAAAGTTATTTTTTTCTTCTTTTTTATTAAAGTTCATCTTTCATCCAACCAACTAAAAGCCATTTTCCTTTGACTTTCAAAATATCGGTAAGAGTGCTCTGGAATAGCCTTAAAATTACTTTCTTTCTCAATTTCATTAATCGGGAAACACTCCCGTAGGTGTAATTGATTTTATGTAAATCAATCCAGAAATTACGAAATCCATCAATGCACCAACAATCCAGATGTTATGAAGTTAATCGTCTCGGTAGCTTAAGAGTGAAGCACTCGACTGGCAATCGGGAGACCTGGATTCGTTACCCCGCTGAGATGGATTTTTTAATTTCTGGATTGATTTACAAAAAACTTAAAATGACTATTATAGAAATTTATAGAAGGCTAAAGCAGCAACAAGTTCAGCAACGATAATTTTGTTTTAGTGCCGACGACAACGTATATTTTCTTGCTAGCACCGGTAGGTCTACCTGACCTAGTTTGATTCATATATGCTCGGAATTGTGCAGGGAAGAATAACTGGTGGTAGGTTTACAATATTTTAGAGCAAATATTTGTGTATGTTTAAAGGTGGATCCACACAAAAACATAAAATGTAAACATAAGGTTTTAACGCGTAGCCGTAATGCTGGGACATAGGAAACATGTACTGACGTCACACAAATGTGCTAGTTTTAAAACATAGTTTTAACGCATAAGACAATGTTTTAATGCGTAAGAAGTTAAACAATTTTCAACTTTAACACTTTCACTGCCATGAACAAGTTTTCTCGTTTTAAAATTCGCGCTTAAAATCGCTATACACGAGTTTACTCGTTTTAGCACCGAGCTCGTAATAGTTCCACATAGCTCAGAGAGATAGTGCGCTAAGTTCAAAGTGCTCGACGCTCAACGAGTAAACTCGTGTGTGGAGATTTAGAGCAGTAGTTTTAAAAAGAGAAAACTCGAGTATGGCAGACGTGTTAATAATTAAGTATTGAACACACGAATGAATGCTCATTCCCTGCTTGGCACAGAACAGTTGGTTAGTCATACTTGTGCATGGCAGTGAAGGTGTTAAGACAAAACCTTATGACTACGTACGAAAAAGTTGAGTCAACTAGCATCTACTTTGAAATGCTTGACTACTAGTCAACTATGCCTCCGTAATAAATATATAAAGTTGGCAGGACTTCGAGCATTATTTGCATAATTATAAACATAGACTGGAAAATTTATAATAGTAATACTAAATAACAAATAAACTAATATCTCTATGGATAACCTTCAAATCCTTCTATAATAAAAGAGGTGATAATGGACACTCCGCAAAGAATTTAGAAGACGAGTAACATATCTTGGCATAAATTCTTTGTGCTTACGTTTATATGTGTACCGGCATGCTTACACACTATGCGTTAAAAGTTAAAACCTTATGTTTACGTGTTATGTTTTTAAGTGGATCAACATTAAGCAAATATTTTTGTTTTTAGCAAATATAAAATACATATTTCAACGATTTTAAGCAAATAATTATCTCTGAGCCCTAATATTGAAAAAGCAAAACCACACACTGTTCCAACATTAAAATAATTAGCTTGCTAAGTATAAGCATTTAACACACGTTGAGTTGTAAAATGCAAAGAATAACAACAAAATCATCATGAATCATTACTAAATTACCATTGGTTTATCTCAACACACATTTAATTTTTCATATAACAATTCGTAATAACTAATAACTAGCTTGAACATTATTGAATAATACATTAGTAACATTAGGCCTACTATTTAAATACCCGATATGAGCTTCCTGGTCACCAAAAAAAGCGCAAGTCTAGAACTCTTAAAGAAGGCAACAACCCACCCAATGGCAACATACATTTTGGTTTGAGCATTATTTTGACCATTACCAGTTTGTATTTTGAGTATTCATCACTTGTGTAAAGATTACAATAAAAAGCATATATCATTATAAAAAAATATATACATTATATTAAATTGTATATTATAAAGTAAGGCACGACACACAAGGCAATAGTATCTATGATACAGTACTTACAAAAATGAGCAATAGTAGCCAATAACAAAGAAATAACGGGAAAACAGCAAACAATTTTTTGTGGAAAAAAGAGCATCAAGTAGTTAAATAAAAGTTTAAACTACGGCAGAAAAAATACAATAACCAAAACCAGTTTACCTCACAAATAATTGCTATATTAAGTAGATTTGAATAACGGTATGAATAAGGCAACTTGGATAGGCTTAAATGAGTTTTTTTACAATTAATAAAGATAAACAAAATATTGATTACTCTTTTTCAAGTCCTGATTGTTTTGTTAATTTGTTCCTCCTATCATTTCTTTGAGCACTGCTGTGATGAACTGATGGTTAGAAATACGTTTTTTATTGAGAGTTTTAGGGTGTGCAAAAGCTAATTTTGACGCTACAAAATGCTAATTTTGAGAACTAGTTTAGCAATGTATTCTAGCATTTTCTTTGAATATTTTGAATTGAAATGTTCCTATAATTCATCATTTACCATTAGAAGTGCAAGAAACACCCAACCAACAATTTTAGGGTGTTGGTGGAAAGGAAGAAATAGATTCTAAAAAATGCTAAATTTGCCTAAATTAAATATTCTAAATTTTAATGCTAAAAATAAATAAATAAAATAAATTTGTATTTAGAGTCTACCCACTCAGTCACAAAACTGATGTTTAGTGGGGGACTGGCATATTTGAGTAGGAAACATCGATCAATCAAGCTGGACACGATTTCACCAGAATCCACAAGGCTTCAGAACAACCTTAGAATTTATTACGTGGCTTGTTGCTAGGACTGTTCCAAAATCATCGTTTACAAATTTCTAAGCCAAGAACACTGATGGACTTAAGTCCACATCAGAAGTTAAAAAACTACTGCCTATAGCAGGAATCGAACCCTGGACCTTCAGCATAGCCTCTAACCACGAGACCAACAAACCACACAAAAATAAATAAACATATCCAAATGAACGTATCTCTACCGATGATACATTTAGTATTTTGGCACCACTTCATTAAATCTACACACATTATTTTGAGAATATCGTTACAATTCCAAGTATGAAAAGCTAAACATAGCAACTGAATTGTACAAACATAACACACACTATGTAGGCCTACCTGCATGTGTGATGTACTAGTACATGGCACCAGTATTAGTAATCGTTCTAGTATTGTGGTTGTAGTAGGTACCGGTCGGTATGTAGGCCTATGAATAATTTTTTAATTGACAAGTTGGATGGTTAGAGCCAATGGCACTAGGTCATAGGAGGTGAGAAGATGTCTAACAGTTATGCAAGTACAAATTTGCATACAAAAATGCCTTAGAGTTTTGTTCACCCAAGTCTAAAACTCTATATAACTTTGTTTTCACGTTTTCCTGACAAAAAGCAATAAAAACAATGTTTATGTTCTTTTTGCGCTAAATTGAGTTATTTCTACAACTTATAATGTGTGCATTCAAAACAGGTGAGAAAATAATACACATAAAGCCAAATGCCTATATTCGAACATTAATGGCTAAAATAAACATAAAACTACAAAATGGCATTTTGACATTAATAAAACTATTGCAAATTGTGTTAATTTATTTACCCAAAGCCTTAACTTGGCCCTACTTATATTACACAAGCTATTAATAACATAGTTACATGAAAACTTGAAACAAAACTGGATTTTATATTATGATTTTGGATTAATTTTTTTTACATTTCTAAGCATCAAATTCTACATTTGATAAATGCTAATCTAAGTAGCTGTCAGTAGGTAAAACTAAAAATGGAATTGGAAAAAGACCAATATAAACCACCTTCATTTTAACACGGATAAATATACCACTAGGGCCTAACATTAATTTAAAAAATAGTGTAACTAGGTAAATCTAAATATAGACCTACACATAGCCTACAAAGCAACATGAGTTTTAAGGACAATATCAATGAAGTTTTTTAATACAAAATGTATAATAATATTAATATGGTATTAAATCAAATCAAAATCATCAATTCACAACAACAAATGGAGCAAATACCAATTTGCTTAAAGCAATAATCTTACAAATAAATCTCACAAATAGAATAATTTTATAACATAACGTTTATAACGTTTGATAACTCAATGATCTACCTACTAATATGATAAGGAGTCGCTAAGGTTAGTAAAGAAACAAGATTAAGCGCTCAACTTTCTTATTTTCCCGGTAGTTAATAACTTTGTTATCATATTTCACGTGAACATTGATAAACAATCAATCTTGTGAGATCCAGTAGGTTTACTAGCATTCCTGAATTAATTCATCAATTACGAATACAGAATTCGTTAAATCTCCGCAACAGTGTTTGTTTTCACAAATTTTCATAATGGATCTCAACGTTTAACTTTAAATTAATGTGTACACACAGGTTAATTATGATAATCGTAAGATAAATGGTTAAATGGGAATCTCCTGAATTGAAATCCATGTTTGGATATTACATTTTGGAGATCATGCACGATCATGAAAAGCAAGAAATGAAAGGTCTATGACCTGAGAAGCAACAAATTGATAGTATATAATATGACCTGAGAAACAGTAAATGAATGGTTTACGACCTGCAAAGCAGTAAATGAATGGATTACGACCTGAGAACCAGTAAATGAATGGTTTATGACCTGAGAAATAGTTAATTAACGGTTTATGACCTGAGAAGCAGCAAATGATGGTTTACGACCTGGTTAGCAGTAAATGAATGGTTTATGACCTGAGAAGAAGTAAATGAATGATTAATAACCTAAAAAATCAGTAAATGAATGGTTTATGACCTGAGAAACAGTAATGAATGCTTTTGACCTAAAGAACACTGAGAGCAGTAAGGAACACCAACTCTGAAAACAGAGAATAATTGAGACCCGCTAAACACGAGTTTCTACGATCTAATGCAATGATTCTTAGACATGATGGTGGGTTTAAAGAGGATTATGTATCTAATAAATAAATAAACATAAATAAATTTTATTATTTACTACAATTCAGAAATTAAAATGGATCAAAATAAATTTGTATTTGAGTCTACCCACTCAGTCACAACTGGTTTGCAGTGGGATACATTAAATTTAAAGCAAACCAAGCCAACCCTTTTGACGCCAACACCATCAACGAGCGAACAACGACCAACTACAGACCAGTATTTTAAATAGGAAACACAGGCCAAACAAGCTAGACATGATTCCACCCGCAGACAGTGCCAGAATCAATAAGGCTGATTTGAAACAACCTTAAAATTTAAATTTCCAATTTATTATGTGCCTCGTTATCAGTCACAGTCACTGTTTACAGATTCTTAAGCAACAAAAAGTCTGTATCAGAAGTTTAAAATCTTCTGCCTATATAGCGGGATCCATGGCGTTTTCCATTGGAATGCAGATGGCGAGGGCAGAGATTGTTTTCGATTGTCATTGTTATCAACTTCCACTTGAACAACATACTACAATATAACTGAAAAGGCCCCAAATGTTTAAAAATCCAAATTTAGCGATCAGCTGCGCATGAGTGAGGCCAATGGAATACACTACAAATAAACTTGTTTGACACATTTAAAAAACTTAATTGAGCTTATACATTCACCTTATGGGTAAAGACTACCACCAATATTAAAACCCCGTAAAATTATGTTTTTTTTAGTGATATCTCGAGATCGGTGCAAAATATTGCAATTTACTGTTTGCAGACAACTATGTGGTTTTGTTAGGACTCCCTGTCCAAAAACATATTGTAATGTGATGGTAATTAAGTATTTTATTTCATATTTAATTACTTAAATGCATATTTGAAATACAAACTGCACTTATTATTATATTTGAATACTTTGTCTTGCATTACATTGTCCTTACAAACCAACATAGCTATCTGCAATCAGTTTGAGATATTTTGCACCGTTCTCGAGATATAACGAAAAAACTATAATTTTGCGTGATTTTAATATTGGTGGTTGTCCTAAACCTTAACATTGATGGAAGGTATGCTCAATTACTCCCATCTCAACCTTTAGCTTAATACATTTATCAGAAGATATCAAGCTTCAAATAAATACTACTTAGTCTAAAATAATATTTTAATTAAAAGCTGCTGTGGTCATCATAATGTTTCACATTAATAGTTTATATACACATGCTAAAATTAAACAAGATGAAACTAAACTGTTATTCTTCACAAAATTTGCGTCATTCAGTTATTTTAATTTCATCTCCTGGACTTTCGACAAAAAGTCCCAATTCCCTCTTGTGCATTCTTTCAATGTGTCGTGCCACATGCATCTTTTGTTTTGCGCGGTACGAACAAAATGGACAATGGAATTGAGGATCTTTCCCACATTCCCATTTTTCGTGGTTCCGGAGAGAGCTCTGAAAAAGAAAGTGTTGGTTAATATTATGGTATGCCTAGTTTAAGCTACAACAAAAGTAAAGTCTGGTTTGTATACTTAAGTTGACCTACCTCATTGATCCATTCCAATGCACTCTAGACAAAGCAAAACTAGTTATATTTTATCATTATCACACAAGGTAACTGCCATATTATTTAGTTATGGCCCGTTCACAATGCCTGTCTCCGGAAACCTAGTCATGATTGTTTGCAAACTCCAAAATTTTATGTTAGCCTACAGCAAACGTGGATACATAACCGATCATAGACAAAAGCACTGCTACAATGCCTAGAAAGATGTATGTGTGTTTTGTTTTTGATTGATGCATGCTTTTGACTTTAGACATGAATGATTTGGTTTCCTAAATTACTGAAAAGTAGGTATTTACATTATATAATAATGCCATTAGCCATATTGCCATAAAACAGTTGCCATCATATCACATGGAATGCATTGCAATATTACGTCGCCTAAATACTCCAGCATACATGTGAAAATGTTTTATGTTACTGCAGGACATGGCAGCATTGTGAACACTAGTCACAGTAACATAGCATTATGACTATGCCGACAACATACATTGTGAACAAGGCATTTAATTTCAAATCTCACCTCAAATAGTTTTAAGGCTATTGTACCGCCTCTGGCCGATAATTTGAAAGTCGAAGAAACATGTCTGAAAAGTTTGTTGAATGAAAGAAGGCCTTTAAAATAACAGAACAGAAAAAAAATTGTGAATTTTTTTGGGCCGGACATAACCTCACTTTTGGAAATTACATTTAGATTTTTGGACAAAAGTGTGATATACAAGACTCGTTCAAAATTAAGTTTTGAGAATCGGTTTTCTGGACATAGTTTCTAAACACCTTTAGCTACAACTTGACTATAGCTAAAATAGTTTTCTGAAAATAACAGTTGGTGTACGATTTTTTTTGTCAAACGGCACAAAACTCGTATTTGTACCGTTTGACAAAAAAATTCGTATTTGTACCGTTTGACAAAAAAATTCGTACACCAACTGTTATTTTCAGAAAACTATTTTAGCTATAGTCAAGTTGTAGCTAAAGGTGTTTAGAAACTATGTCCAGAAAACCGATTCTCAAAACTTAATTTTGAACGAGTCTTGTATATCACACTTTTGTCCAAAAATCTAAATGTAATTTCCAAAAGTGAGGTTATGTCCCGCCCAAAAAAATTCACAATTTTTTTTTCTGTTATTTTAAAGGCCTTCTTTCATTCAGCAAACTTTTCAGACATGTTTCTTCGACTTTCAAATTATCGGCCAGAGGCAGTACAATAGCCTTAAGATATTTTGGCCATATTGCCTTTAAGCTAATTCTTAAATATTAAAATTACTGGTACACGAGATTTTCGACTCTTTTATTGAAGTAAAGAGAGGTAAATACCACTACTTCTGTCAATGAAGTCCACTCTGAAACACGAGGAGAAATTCTTATTAAATTGATATGGGCGCGTAAAACTAAGCCTAAAATAACAGTGTCAATGTGTGATTAGGCCTACTGATTATGGATGTATTTAATCCCACCACAAGTATTTACCAGAACGCTATCTGCAAAATAAATGTAAATAAAAAAATAGATTAATTAATAACATGTAATATTTTATTTATCTTTTCTTCTAAAAAAAAATTAAAAGAATTAAACAATTCTGAAGGCAAACTACATTGGGCCTAACCTTGAGTTTATAGGCACGGCTGCAATTTGGACACTGGAAGCATTTCGGGCCATCTAATGGTGGCGAGTGTGCCATTGAACCCAAGATGAGAGACGGCACCAACGGATGGGCGCTTCTCCACGCTTCCCAACCTCCTTGGCGCAACGTCCACAGCGCTACGAGAAACAAAAACACGAGTCAACTGTGATGTACATCGCACATGGCCGGGTTAGTCAAGCACACATCGCACGTTAACTTACTTTAACCATGCGCGAGAGATAGATAGATACATCCTAGAACCACCACAAGAGCCAACACCTCTAGCTGCAAATGAAAAAGTTAACAGGCCAAAGCATTGAGATATTGGACATCTCCATAAGCTCGTCCAAAGGCAATTTAGCAGCGTTAACCAAAGTGAGTTTTTCCATCGAAAGGGCCTGATAAATTACTTAATTACACAATGAAATTACCTGGTTAGCTCGTCTTGTGATAATATTTACATAACATCATTCATCAATGGCTGATGGGGGAGATTAACATCAGCAGTCATGCAACAGGGTTGAATAAAAAGATACCACCAGTAATTTATGGGTAATGAGACCATTAGTAGTAATTTCAGTAAGCATAAGCTAAAATAAGAGGAATCCCTAGACCAAATATGATTTCAAAGAATGCAGTAAAGAGTCGAAAGTAAGTAGATGAAATTGGGCTTAATAAAGACGGATAATTTTGACGGGAAATACTCAGAATCAACAATTGTATTCAAATAATTACGGAATCAGTTGCTAAATATTCACACAATGAAATTTATAAAGTTTTTGTTTTTATGTTTCTACACTTTTTAACCTTAAATATAATTTATTGTGTTATAGTTTGCAGCGACAACCAAACAAATCTTTTTTACGTTAACCTGTTGAAAATTGTGCCTAAATTCATATTACTGGCACGATCCAGCTGATCTGTGATTGGTTTTCCGTATAGTAATTTCAAAATATCTTTTTAGCCTCACAGATAATTTCAGGCTTGGGTCATCAAGAATTGGAGCTCCGGGCCTATGAGTGTGCTACCATATTGAACACTTATGAACCATTAGGTGATAATTTGGAGTTGATTTGATCTATTTTTAGCATGTTAGGTTATTAAATAAGACGTTGGCCGTAGGGTTTGAATGTCAGGACTAAGTCTGTGTTGTAGTAGCAAACAAGTGTTATCGGTGCTATGGCATAGGTGACGTGACTAGAAATGTAGACTGAAACTCGGAAAAATGCATTGAATATTTGGGCAATATAAACATTAACACAAATAAATATTGGTTAATTAATTCAATAAGAATTTTACCTGGATTTACAAATTTTAATTTACGAAAAAAAAACTACTTTAGGGTGAAACCCATTTTGTCCACCTTTTTGTTCATTAAACGTACAAAATATGAAATTACCTCAGGGGAAAAAAATTGTGCAACGAAACAAACCATATGAATCAAAAATCCCACTTATTTAGTTGTAGATAAAGGAGTGTAGAAAAATCATAATAAAACGCTGCTAAAAATTCAATTTGAATTGAGCAATGATTCCAGTAATCTGAATACAATTGTTGTTTCTGAGGTTATGTCCCGTCCAAAAAAATTTCAAAAAAATAATCCGCTCATTTATTAAGCCCCTCTTACATTCTACTTACTTTTCAGACGTCTTTGCTGCATTCTTAAGAAATCATATTTAGGTCTAGGGATTCCCCTTAAGCATTGATTGCTACCATATAAATTATGGAACTCTGAAATGACGATGAGTAAACTGATTTGATGTTTGTCGAGTTTCTTTTTCTGCAGTCATAAATCATAATATCTGGATAAATCTAGGTATGATTAATAATAAGGGACATATTATGTAAGCCTCAATTGGGTATTTTTGACCATTTTGACAGATTCTAAATTACTAGATTTTTTTCTTTTTTCCATAGACAATTTATGGGAAAGAGATATGATAATTATGTTGCATAGGCCTACATATGTGATGTGACTAAAATTGGCTGAAAATTTGAAACCTGGTAAAATGAGAATGCATTGCATACATTCTCTAAAGGGGCTATTATGTAGCCTACCCCAAAAAATATTTTTTACCACAAAATTAAATATTACACTAAAATGACCAATTAAAAATGATATCTTGTAACTGAGATTTTACACAAAATTTTCAATATTTCGATCCAGAAAAATGAAAAAATTGACATTTTGGGAAATTTCTTAAATCGGCTTCAACCTGCTACTTTTTTGTTCCACTTAGGCCTAGATGCGAGAGCATTGTACCAATCTAAAATGGCCCTTTATACATTGTGTTGAAACTGTGCACAATACTCTCAAACATGCAAAAATATGCATTCCAAAATCCCACCACATACCAATCTACTTGCCCAAATGACAAAACAAAATATAGAGAATTTACAGAAAAGTGTACCGTGTCAATAATAGACAATATTTTTTGGGATCCAAATCCTCCAAGGTCTCTGGGCATAAAGATCGTCCCCATGTTATTTCTTATGAAACATTTTTGCCGATGGGACCTAACTCGAAAAACATTAAGTTTGAAAATTGTTATCGGGACATGGTGGACCCATTAAGTAAAATACTGATATTAAAAGTTACCCAAAAAGTTACTCATCGGGGTTAGAAGGACTAGTCTACATATATACTACAATATACTTATTAATAGGATGTTGTTTGATGGCCGACAGGCCTACATCGATCAATTTATGATTATTTCCCAAAATAATCGATAATCAATAACCGAAGAACTCTCGTAGAAAATTGTAATCTACCTCTTGTTTCTCGACTATCTTTTCTTGAATGCTATATCTAAGAGTTTGAAAAAATGAAAAAGATTAGAAAACAAAGATATAGGTACAAATATAGCCTCATACATATGTGATGTCTAATGAGATGAGAAGAAACAAAAAAAAATTGACCTATTCTATTATATCTTCACAATTAATTTTATGGTAGATGTGAATTTTGTTGTTTTGGGGTCTGATGCACATATGCGGCGGGGAGGTTCGGTTGCATTGAAGTTTAAGCCGATACAATTATTGTATTTCACAGTTTAGGCCATATTGAATATGATTATTGATTATCTTAAAACAATCAATAATTTTGATACATAATCTATTTAACACAAGTGACCAAGTGATTGAAATTCAAATCAAATGGCTACCCTTCAAATTACTACTCTAAGCTCATTATGATATTGATTTTATTGATATAATTGACGAAGGATAATTTTCATTATTCATCAATCAATCAATAGGCCTAATAATTTGGTATGACTTGGTACTTGTATTGTTTAACGTGTCTGAATAAAAATTGAAATTGAAAAACTACATAATGAGAATAATGATTGGGGAATCCTTGAGGTGATGATAAGATAAATGGCTAAAAAATTAAATTGTGAATAATAAATAAGTCTAGTCAATTGCAGTTAAGGTTATATCTATGCAAAATGCAATCACAATTTTGGTTGAATGATTTGCATAGCCTATGCATTTTTGTTAAGAATTAAAATGTTTGCTTGTCCCACCTGCATAACATCAAATTTAACAACTTCCCATTTTAACTTATTTTCTTTCATTGTAACTTCTAGTTGTTTGTAGGTATATGTGGACCAAATCAGGTTAGTAAGTGTGCAACAGTGAGCACCCTGGGTAGGTAATTCCAACAGTGGCGTATCCAGGGGGGAGAGGGGACAAAAAAAAACCTTTTACCAAAAAAAGTGCGAAAGTGCACTTTTAACGTTTCAATGGAGAATATAGAATAACTGTTTTATCACAATACTAAAGGCAAATTAGCTTTAGCTTTAAAACACACAGATTGTCATCAAAATGACCCTGAAGGAAATTTTTTCCAGGGGGCCCCCTCACTTAGCCTCCGGTACATCTACGAATTAATTGGTTAACCCCCACCCCTTATGAATTCCTGGATATGCCACTGAGCTTCAACATAGCTAGATGTATGTCAGTGCCTTCAAAATGTACAGAAAGACGTTCTCCATAGAGACCTGCTTCGCATTCGCATTGCCGCCACCGCCGCCCCGGGGGCATTGGCCATCTTGCAGGAACCAGGCCTTCTAAATGAGGAGAGAGATATTACCACAAAAGAATTGGTTGGAACTAAAAACTTTTATACGAGCTTAAGCTTTCACATTTCAATGTCTTACTATTTTTTTTTTGCCACTGTCAAATACAAATTCAGGTACTATATAGTTAATGATTGTTGTATACTTGCTCCAACGAAAAAATGCAGATGCTTTGTAGTGGTGGGAGTAATATGAATGGGCGCTAAATGGAATGTCGCCTTTGTGTATGAAAGAGAAATATCCTCTACCAACGCATGCAAAAATTATCTCTGCTAGATCACAGAGTTCCTCCGTGTGCTACATCCACACTTAGCTAGTGTGAAAAGTTGACAAAGTTGTTATGTCGGGAAAACAATTTCGAGCTATCTGCATTCTTTCATTGGGACCACTATAAGTATGTTTGTACTGATTCTTAATAGTTTGTGTGACTATGTGGTATAGAAGAGACGTTTTTGTGGGGAATGCCTGCTGCAGGGCATGTGACCCTCTTCATGTTGAATAACTAAGTATTTGGGGTTTTTAGGGTAGTTGGGAAAGGAATGTTCGAGGGCTCTGAGCACTCTATCCCTTGCACTTGCATTAACGACTGGAGAAAACCTCAGAAAAAAAACTTCAGTCAGGATTGCCAGTCTTGGTTGTATTCAAACCTAGGACTTCTGAATCAGTCTTGAGCTTAACACTTGTGTCAGCACTGATGATATAGGTATACAGTACTTGGTGGGAATAATGTAAGAAATGGAGGGACTTTTTAAGTTGAGACAACTAAAATGCATGCGCTCAGGTGTTGACAATTGCAGATGAATGGTTGAAAATTTTGCACAAATGTTAATAGTAGGCCTAAGTTAACTTTTGATTGTTATCCACAATTGGTTGCAAAAAATAGGCCTAAAAAAATAGTTGAGATACACAAGTATTCTTCATGCAAATTCTTGCACTACTCTTTTTAATCTTCCAGTTCTCAAAGCACTAAGGCAGTTTTAATACCAAATATTGTTGGTTCTAAGGAGCTGTCGTGTGTTATTTTATTTGCTAACTGGTGGCCACAGTGCAAAGGTAGTAAGAAGGCGACAATTCTGTGATCCCTCAGCCATGGCATTCTTATCTGAAACAAACTATATTAAAGACCACTAGTTGGTCGAAACATATCAGTAACTTGTCTACTCATCTATTTGTCTGTGCGACCTACCTAACGTTTTTAGGTAAACTGTCATCCTTCTGTACCTTCCCCTCCCCCCACTGAAACATGTTTATTCATGTTCCCAGTTTAAGTATCCTTGCCATTTAGACCTCATGTATACCACGCAAACAACTATATTAGCCTTTAGGTATATTTCAATTTTTGGACAATTTAGCGTAGCCTCCACATCACGAGAAAAATAAATTTTAAACATAGTTTTTTTTAAGTGTTGTAGCTTCCACCTTTACATAAGGAAAAATTGATTTCTGAAATAACAGTTGGCGGTTTTTGACACAACAATAAAAAAAGTGATGCTCAAAATTTAATTTTGACCTTGATGTGGAGGCTACACTTGTTCTTAAATTGAAATATAATGGCTGATAGTGAGGTTGTGTTCAGCATTTTGTTTTATAAAAATAAAATTTTTTGCTGTTTTATTATTATTAAAGGCCCTCTTTCATTCAGCCAACTTTCATAGACTTCTACGTTACTTTCCCGATTTGTTTAATCGGGAAACACTCCCGTAGGTGTAATTGATATTATTTACTACAATTCAGAAATTAAAAAAGTCCGCCCCAACCAGGAATCGAACCACGGATCTCCCGCATTCCAGACAGGCGTCTTAACCACTAGACCATCAGTACGGGTACATTTTAAGCTCTGAATTGTAGCTGCATTATACATCTGGTTCGGGAATCGTGGTTCGATTCCCGGTTGGGGCGGACTTTTTTAATTTCTGAATTGTAGTAAATAATATCAATTACACCTACGGGAGTGTTTCCCGATTAAACAAATCGAGAAATAAACCCTCGCTCATACCTGCGTAAAGGTAATGACATTATAATTAATGTTTGGTGGTCAGTTCAAAGGCAGCAGATATTCGTTGCAGTACTGTTCCATCCATTCAGATGTATAATGCAGCTACAATTCAGAGCTTAAAATGTACCCGTCCTGATGGTCTAGTGGTTAAGACGCCTGTCTGGAATGCGGGAGATCCATGGTTCGATTCCCGGTTGGGGCGGACTTTTTTAATTTCTGAATTGTAGTAAATAATTTCTACGTTACAGCCTTAAGACTGTTCCACTTGTTTTTCCATTTTCTAAAATATGCAACTTTTTAGTAAAAATATAGCGAATGGAATTGAAACCTGACATTAGTAAAACACTAATTTAATACAAGTTTTTATTTTATTTTTTGATCGGGCACATGGTAAATATTGTATCATCAATATAATTTGAAACTGCAACATCTAGCACAGCATTCAACATAGATGATTCTGTTTATGTGAGATTATGTTCAACTGCTTTTTCTTCGTTTATTAGAGAGAAAAAGTGGAGTTTTACACTATAGAATGTTCACGAATTTTATAGTTTTCCAGTATTTTTTGTCAATTGTACCACCAAATGGAAAAATTCTCAGGAGGCTTCATTACAAAAAATCCAATTTTTTTCTCTTGTACTTAAGGAAAACAGTTGAACATTTTTCTCACAGAAACCAAACCATGTACGTTGAACGCTGTGCTAGATGTAATTGCTGTTTAAAATTATATTGATGATGCAATATTTGCCTGCCCGATCATTTTTTTCATTTTTTATTGTTTTGATGTTCTTTTAGCGCCCGGTATCAATTCCACAAGGGCGTCTGCAGGGGGGGGAGGGCACAGCGGGCATTTGCATACATAACAAGGGGGGGGGGCCTTGTTATATATTAATTAGAGTTTAATAATATAGTAACTATTTACATTAATATTCAATGGTTTTTGGGACATTATACCCCGTTAATAAGAGTGTAATAACAGATACCCGTGGAATACGTTTTTCTATACATTACTACTCTCTCTGTTAATCTCGTCAGGACGTTAGCGTTCCAATTTCTTTTGATGGTTTTTTAGTTTTAAGTATCAACTGCACAAAAATTACATTTTTTGGTATTGCATTTAGGCCACTACTTTTTTCTAAAACGTACCAAATGCACTCTAAAAACTTTTTTTTTCTAAAACTGTCTACGGCACTATTGTTGGGGGGCTCAGCCCCTCCAAACCCTCCGAGCATGTCCCGTGAAAGTTCAAATTATAATTCCCCCCCCGGCCCAGAAAAAAATTCTTGCAGATGCCCTTGCAATTCCATTCACTATATTTTCACTTATTTGCATATTTTAGAAAATGAAAAAACAGGGTGGAATAGCCTTAAGCAAGCAACAGACTGTGAAAAGAGTCAGATGAACAGGAGACAGAAGAAGTTGAGTCGGGTCCGGCTACCGGGCAACTACGAAAAGCAGAAATAGCCCAAGTGAATGAATTTGATGCTCCCAGTCCCACCAACCTAAATATTAATTTAGTTTGAAAAGGAGGATAGAAAAATGCAGAAACACCAAAGCTGTTGATATACGAGTGATAGAAATTTAAGGCTATTCGACCGCGTTTTTCTATTTTCCAAAATATGCTACGAAGTCAAAATATAGTGAATAGCTTTGAAACCTGGCTATTTTAGAAAATCAAAAATATTTTTTTCAAATTTTTCTGATCCGGTACACGGCCAATATAGCCATCTCAAAATAATTTCAAACTTCAATTCGCCAAGGCACATCATTCAACGTAGGGTGTTGTGCTTTTGTGACATTAATTTTCAACTGTTTTCCAATGGACTGACTGAGAGAAAAAAGATTTTTTTTAACAATTGTCTTTCCTACGAATTTTTTCGTTTGGCGGTATTTTTTTACCGATTTGTACCGCCAAACAAAAAAATTCGCAGGAAAGACAATTGTTAAAAAAAATCTTTTTTCTCTCAGTCAGTCCATTGAAAAACAGTTGAAAATTAATGTCACAATAACACAACACCCTACGTTGAATGATGTGCCTTGGCGAATTGAAGTTTGAAATTATTTTGAGATGGCTATATTGGCCGTGTACCGGATCAGAAAAATTTGAAAAAAATATTTTTGATTTTCTAAAATAGCCAGGTTTCAAAGCCATTAACTATGTTTTGACTTGGTAGCATATTTTGGAAAATAGAAAAACGCGGTCGAATAGCCTTAAATAACATGGAATTTCACATTAACTGATAACTCTATGGAAGTGAATCCAGAAATTAAAAATCCATCTCCTTAAGCTACCAAGAGGGTTAACTTGATAACATCTGGATTGTTGGTGCATTATAGATCTGAATTAGATTGGAACAGTACCTAACACAGCTATGAGCGACGGTTTATTTCTCAATTTCATTAATCAGGAAACACTACAATCCATAGGTGTAACTGATTATATGGAAATCAATGTACAGAAATTACACACCTACAGAAATCAATCCACAAATGGAAATCAGTTTTTAATTTTTATAACTCGATAGGATAGACGTTAAATTTTAAAAAATATAAAATAATAATAATAATAATAATTTTAAAAAATATATCAATTACAACTAAGGGAGTGTTTCTTGATTAATTAAATTGCAAAACCTACTTGAGTGTTTCCCAATTAATGAAAAAGAAATAAACCCTCGCTCGTACCCGAGTTAGGTAATGAGTGAATGACATAAATAATGTTTAGTTTGTCAGTTCAAAGGCAGCAGAATCGTTGCAGTACTGTTCCAATCTATTTAGATCTTTAATGCACCAACAATTCAGATGTTGAAGTTCCATCTCAGTAGCTTAGGGGTAAAACACCCGACCGGCAATTGGAAGAGGCAGGTTTGATACCCCGCTGAGATGGATTTTTTAATTTCTAAATTGATTTATATAATCAATTACGTCTACGGGAGTGTAATGAAATTGGGGGAGGTGATAACTCTCTATTAAACATAAAGTTATACTTTATTTATAAAATGCTTTTGTAACATTATAACCTATGCTAAAACACATTTTGAAATGTATAAAATCCATGGAAAAGATTGAAAGGTCTATTGAACCTTGTTATAGCGGACTTTTTGGGAACCTAGCTCATAGAAATTCAGTAGATCTTGGTTGGCAACCGCTCTAGTAAAAATAAATACCTAGCTCTAGGAGGTTCAGTACACTTTGCCCACCATCTGATATTATTATCAGCATAATGACAAATATATTAGTTCATATTAACTTCTTGTAGCTTAGGTTTCAATCGTGACGGATTTTGCTGCAAATGTTAACAGCCCTTACAAAACTGATTTTGGATGTTTGTTGGAAAATTCAGGGCAATTGGTTTAGTTATTTGACCAGTGCACGGCAAACTCTTACACATAATCAATCTCAGATCGAGTTCCAATTGAGTTCTAAAGATACAATATTTATCCAAATTTAAATTTAATTTTAAAGTAATGCTACTAAGCATGGAGGAAAACAAACAAATTGCACATAAATTTAATCAACAATTTGTTTGGGTGGAGGTCTTGGGGTTCGAAGCCTAGCCCTTGGATGTTCTAGTGCTAGCCACTGAGTAATCGCTTGAATGTTTCAAATGATGGAAGGAGAAGTCTTGTGATGGAAGGTTCATTCATTCTATCACTATATTATGCATACATAATTAATGAGTGTATTTCAAAAACTTTAAGACAATGGGTAAGCATGTATTATACTGTAAGTGTAACGTGTTTAAATACATGTTTCATGTTCATAACTTCATTTCATACAACACACTTACCTTGACAAGCCAAAACTTATTGACAATAATATTGTACATTAACAACGGTAGCCAGCCGTACAAGGCCTATTATGTGTAAGACCGTCATAAAGTTGTAGAAAAATATGTATTTATTTCCATTATTAATCATTTTTAGGCCTAGTCCTACATATTACAAACCTATGATTACGTTAAAATTTTAAAAAGTAACAAGGCAATCCATCACCATAATATATAAAATTATGAGCTAATGTAAAAAATTGTATAAAATAAACTAGTAGAACAGGTATTAATTATTTCAATGTGTTTTTTGGACATTACACTGTTCTTAATATTGTTCTTAATTTCTTAAATCTTAAAATTTTAAAAGAACAGTGTGATGTCCAAAAAACACTAATTTTTTAAGTAAAAAATTAGGTTTTCAGGATCATGTACAAAATTGTACATTTACAATGTCCATACAAAAACTTATTACTTATAAAAGTAACATGATATAGTACAATTATTTATTATAGCTAAATAAAGCCCATTAAAAAATTATTAAAATAGTATCAGTATCACTCATATTACGTTGTTTCGTTACCGGTCGCCGGGTACGTAGCCTATTAATACTCAAATTGAATAACCCATCACAATCAGTTAACAAAGTCTGTTACCATTTCATTTCAAGCATATATAATAAAGTATAATAAATACATTTTATTAACCACACTTCTAATTTTACTTTTTGTAGTAGTAGGCAAACCACAATCTACACAGTTGCAACTTACAAGTTCCATTAAATAGACAAATATCGAAGTAATAATTTCAAAATGTTGACTACAGCATTAATAGTGATTTGGTATATAAAATAACACTTTTTATTGCATTTTAAATGTTAATTCACATGTTTGGAACATCATATATTATTTTTCATGCCACGTTGTAAAAATAATAAATTATATATAATACCATAATACTGGACTATCACACCTAGATAGGCTATATCAAATACTCTTCACATAGCTTTTTTAAAAGAAGAGAGTAAAATGATTGTAAACATGTGTCATTGTTGTGCATGGTGAGCTAGATTAAAGCTAAACTTAGCTTAAAGTCGATCGATGATAACTGCTCATGTAATAGATATCCTTCAGATTCCAGGTACTGCAAGATGAGATTGAGCTTGTGACTATAGCAAAAAACTTTTTGGGCCTAACGGTACTAGTTTTTTATCTATTGCGTTTTGAAATGCGCTGGAATTCCCTATCTTATGCATTGTAGATGGACAAAAACCTACACTTTCAATCGCATATCGTTGCGTAACATCGTGACCTGTTAATGAATATTAACAAATTTACGTGCAAAATGTAGATAATTTCACGACGAACATTATTTGCTTTTGAAAATGTGGTCAAACGGGGTTCGTTTTCGAGATATTTGAGATGTTTGGTCCAACTTCAACTCGTACGGCCGAGCGATTACAAGAATTACGGCAACAGCGCCGTGACATCGCACGCTGTAGTCGTCTGTCGATGACGAGAGACAGGGGTGGGTGTGGCCTACACCTTCAATGCCTATTCTGCTCGCGGCTCAGCATTCATATCAATATTTAGTTATCTGCTGCTCTAATTTGTAAACCAAATAGATTAGGCGGTAGACTAGTAGACAATTATGTGAACGTACTTATTGTTCATTTATTTATATTTATATTTTATTTGTTTATATTATTTATTTATTCCATTTCATCTATAAATCTACGAGCGTGCACGGGAGATTGCAAGACATGCTTGGGGCCTTGGTACATTTGCTAAATTAGGCCTAGATGAGACCACTTTCAAATCCACCTGTTCTTACCAAGAGATTACCAACAGAGGCTGTGGCAAATATACATAAAATATAAAAAGAAAATATAAGAGTAACTTCCACGAAAAGATTACAAAAATTGAATCTATCACGGATAAAGATATAAATAATTATTATTTCCGGAAAAACAAAAGGAAAAAAAAAACCGCACATGCCAGGTCTCGAACCGGGTACCTCTTGTATGCTACGCGAACACGCTGCGCTCATGCCACTCGAGTCCACGGCTTTGAGGCGGGTCAGATAAATACTCCTGCAGACAGACGCGGGGCGTTTGAGGGACGCTAAGAAAAAACGAGCGTAAAAGCTCATTGTTTGCAATGCGGGCGCTGTTTACACTTGCAAATCAATCAGCCAATGTTTCTTTGTTGTAATACACAGCCATATTCTGCAGATGTACGCAACTACTATTTATTTGTATATAATATAAGTTCGAGGTGGACGCTGGTAGCTTGCTACATCCTTTGGGACATTCAGTACTGCCATCATAACAAACCAGTGCTATGTTGCCAAGTCAACATGTGGTTATTTGCTACAAGAAAGGTAGAATTAAAATCTTAATTTGTGGTTTTGACTATCTTAATGTCGATGAAATACATATTATATAGAGAATTTATGTTCGTTTTGCATTTCTTCACCATTTCTTACTCAAGTGCTACAAATATTTATACATCGATTATTGTATAATATTTAGTTTTATGATTGTGCCTAGCATGATATACTACTGGAGTCAAAATACAACACGCGCATTTAGAACAGAACAATATTATTATTTACTTTGTATAAAATACATAAATTGATGAAGTTGTGTTGAATACCATTTTAAATAATACTAGATGATGATAATATAGATAAAAGTATTATTTTAATGTGTTTTAAGTTTATTTAATGTTAAAGAAATTGTTGTTTTGATAGGGTAGTTCACTTCATCGATCGACTTTAATTGTCAACCATGTCTATCCAGTAGTCACAGCAGAGAACAACCTGTATTCAAGCTTATCAGGTTGTTTCTAACTTCTTACCCATCTCTCTAACTGTTCTCAATATATTCTACCTGTAGGAACACTGTGATACTTCTTAGCATTGTACTATTTATAAGTTATGTTAATAATGATAAAGATGTACTGTACATTTACATTATTGAAATATGAATGTATAATAAATCATTCTTAATGTGAGCATGTAGCTCTAGCTTCTGAGGCAGATGCAATAAGCTAAATTGCTGTCAATGTAAAATATTTATTTAATTTATAAGCCTTTAATGGTACATTCAGTACACGTCATTTCAACACGCAAGAAATAAGAAAAAAGGTTAAATATTGTAAGATTTACATTAGTTAGCTAATTCTACTTGAGGATACTATGGTAGTTAGTTGAAAGAAGGTCATTTTTGGTCTCTATTGAAAATCAAACACGTTTACTTTTGTGTACCTATAGTTGGTTACTGGATGAGTGAATAACAAATGAAGAAAAGATTAAAATTGACTAAAAATAAATAAATAAAATATATTAGTAGGGCCTACGTTTCTTTATTGTATTTTTGTGTTTGAACGATTCCTTAATAAGTTACCTGCCTTGTTTATGAATGTAACATTATTTCTTATCGCAAATTGCACTTCTGTATTTTTTTAGTTTTGAAAGTAAAAATTTGACTTCTCATAAATAAATAGTTCTGCCAAATTCATACCACTAAAATCCATTGATGCCATTGTTCACACAATGCACTTCAATAACTAGGCATATGAGTATTTTTATTCTATTTCAGATGTTGCCAATTTAAAACAGCAAAAAAAAGACAAAAAAAGGTGCTGAACAGCTGTAAGTACAAGGGCACAGAATATCACTTGGTTATTAGTACATGTCTTACACACTTAAAGGCATAGTATGATCACTAACTTAAGACTGTCATTAATAGCAAACTGGCAATTTACGTGTTGTTTTTTAATGGTGTTAGGTGCAACAATATAAAATCACAAGTGTACCGGTAACTGTAATTATAAAATTTTAAATGTAGGCTTCATAAGCCCAAAATCTGTTCCAACACCTGCGTTAATAGTAGGTCTAGAAGGCAGTCCAATAGCCTGTATTTTACAAGTTGTTGTAAACATAAAAAGACCTTGAAACTTGTTGGTACAAAAAATATTTATATCATTTTGTCATAAGACACACAGCAAATCTTAAATTTTATGCAGTAACGATATGAGCTTAGTAGCCTACCAGAAAATGTATCTAACAAATTGCAGAATGGAAGACCTTGAAGATACATAGCCCTATGTCCGTTAACATAGTATTATATAGGCCTAATATACTTGGGTTGATAGTGCCTAAAGGCTGGTTTAGAGTTAAGTGGGGAACGATTGATAAACGGCTAGGAGCCAACAGCTTACCTTGAAAGAGTTTGGCAGCTGTGTAGAGTTGAAGGTCACATATAAAATACACAAATAACATTACGACAAAATGCCTCCTATCAATCTTTCCCCACCCAGCACATATTATATAATATAGAAAGAGCTCGCCCATCTAAACAGTTAAGTTTGCAGGGATCTGCACACCACATCGTTGAAACAAGTTGCAATAATAATAGGCATTAAAATGTGCTTGTAAATATCTATAGAAAAATAGTTTTGACATTGTCAGCAAGACTCTAGAAATGCAGGCATGCATAGACCTGGTTTTTATTACGAGCATTTTACGCAGTTGGTCAAAAACCCGGGTAATTTTTTATAATAACGCACTTAGTTGCAATGCGAGTTGGAATTTCAACGCGCTTTAAACTGAGTTACTCGAGTAAAGTTGATACACTCGTTCGTGTAAACGACAACAAGTCAAGTCTGCACGCTATTAAGAAGGCATGTGCTTAGCAACGCTGCAGGTGTGAAAGTTATAAATGACTACCTTATGACGGTAATGGTATGCACACTAAAACGCAAGTGAGTAACCCTCGTTCAACCCTAGTTGATTTAACTCCAGTAGGCCTAATAAAACCCAGGTCTTACTGCGTATGGTTAGATAGAAATCTTATCAACACCTGTAACATTCATAAGGTCATACATTTTCACATCTTAGTGTGGTTTCCTAAACTTGGCACAACTAAGTAGAAACTATTGGGCTTCTCTCTTCTCACAAAAATAGTTCAAATAACAAAATATGGGGCCATGGCCACTATCAAATTGAAATATTAAAAGTCATTTATTTTTTCTTAGTCTGTCCCTCTCTTTTAGAGATAGGTCTATGATTTGATTAGGCATATCTTGGTGATTGCAGCCGAGGTTCAACCATACAGTCCACTCAAATTTCAGCATTGAATTTATTAATGATCATGTATAAGAGAATGGCAAGATTCCAATTCATGACACATAAAATTAATTGCTGCACAATGTGATTTCTTCAAATTCTGATTACTGATGAATCTCTAACAACGTTTCTTCCTGTGCCATCTGTATGATGGGAACTACAACATCGATGGCATCTATCATTTCCTTGTGTTGTCTTCGTATGTGCCTAATCTGGTGACCCTTGCGCTTGCAACGCTGCGGACAATACGGACACTGGAACGTGGGCTCCTTGCCACATTCCCATTGTAGGTGGCGTTGTAACGAGTCTTTCCGAGCGTACTTGCGACCGCACGACACACAAAGGAACACGCCATGTTTCCGCGAGGAGGATGACACCTTGGCTTGGTGTGGGGAGTCTTTTAAAAGACAGCTGTCCAAGATCTCACCGCGAGTTACAGACCAGCCCACCCAGCGGCGCTCTGGAAATACCAGTTTCATATTAGGACTACACTTCTAAAGTCATGAACACCATGTGAAGTAACTAAGCATAATCAACAAAAAAACTATTAATTGTTAGAGTAATTAAAAATTAATAAAATAATAACATGATACAAGAAGAATCTAGTTGTGAGGTAATTCAAACTGTGTGCATAGGTATTTAATTTTCAATTCTAAAGTGGGCGTTACACTAAGAAGCTGGAAAACTAAAAGAGAAAAAGTGAAGAGAAAAATAACTTTTCAAAGCCTTCACACATGACACTTCTGAACAAAAAGAAGAAGTGTGCGCGTGGCGCCACCTCTCGGCCTTTCTGCAAAACTATTATGCGCTGTTGTGGTAAGAGTGTGACTGAGGTACGACGATGTTTTCTTGTGCTTTTCTTCCATTTGCAAACGAATCCACCGCCAGCCATGTTTATATTCACATCTCCGAGAAAGGCAGAGGGACGTCTTTTTACCTGTTGACTTATTCCCAAAGTTGTAGTCCATGGCAACACTACCAACCAATCACGATCAACTGTTCAAGGTTATTTTACTTTTCTCTTTTCACTAGTCGAACCAAATCCCACTAGTTCGGAAAGTTTTTACTTTTTACTTTTCGACTTCCCAGGGTGACAGCAACAGGAAAAGTTCCGTAAGCTACATGCTAACTCTACTTCTAAAAAGAAACTTTTTCTCTTCACTTTTTTTTTCACTTTCCAGTGTAACGTCCGCTTAAAGCGGGCATAATACTAGGAACTTTGAAAAGTAAAAAGTGAAAAGTAAAGAGAAAGAGTAACTTTTTAATTGTAGAGATAGCATGTAGCTTATGGGATTTTTCCCAATGCTGTCACACTGGAAAGTTGGAAAGTAAAAAAAAGTAAAAAGTCTCCCAAATTGTCAGACTCAGTTTGACAAGAGAAAAGTGGAAAAGCAAAGAGTTAAACGTGATTGGTCGACTCTGTTGCCATTGAGTATAAGTAACTTTTGGATTAAATCGACAGGCAGAACTACATCCTGTTGCCTTTTCTAGCAATGTGTATGAACATGGTGGTGAAAAATAACAACAACAAAATTAATGTCATTATTTCAAATAGTCAGTGACAAGGAGCAATCACAGAATCGTTCTACCATGGTTCTACAAAGTTTCTAACGATTTTTCTCTATAAAAAGAATTCTACTTTGTGGGATGAAGATGTGGAAATTGCAGTGGAGTGTGGACGTCAATGTTATTATTGGTATTGCAGAAAGGCCGACAGGTGACGCCACACTTGCGCTTTTTCTCTTTGTTCATAAGTTTCCTGTGCGACGGCTTCAAAAAGTTCTTCTTTACTTTTCACTTTTATTTTTCAAACTTCCTAGTGTGATGCCTGCTTAAGATTAAAATCAAAGCCAATCTAAATTATCTACAATATTGCAGCCCAGTACAATACAAACAACTAGGGCCTACTAGCTAATTAATGAGCGCAAACCACCACCCACAAACAGAATATCCACTGTGACACACTATTCAACTCATAGTGACATCGAAACCTCCATTTAATTTGACATGCAGCAGAAAATTTGAAAAAATAAAGCACTAGGCCTACATAGATTTAAACCCTTAGTTACCATGAACGGATTGGTTAAGAGTTTAGATTGAGGCAACTTACCTGAAATGAGATTAGTCTACATGTTATAGGCCCTAAATATAGAATGGATTTAAATTCACATTGCTCGATACATATGGAGAAAATTGTCAACTGCTATTGCAAAGAATCAACAATGCAATCGCATTAGGTAATTCCTTTAAAAAAAATAATAGTATTGAAACATCCGGTTCCAATGTGAGTGGTCGTCTGTCTGGGGGGGGAAGGGGGGGGGGGAATTAACCATCTAGAAATGATAAATAAAATATTATTTTGGAAATTAGGTAGGCTTTGAATTGTAATACACTTAGGTAGTCTACTAATAGGCCATAGTACGGAAAGAAAAGAATGTTAATTTACACATTCAGTAATTAATATGTTCACTGCAACAATATCAAAAGTTGAGAAGGTCCAAATCAATAAACTCCATCCTTAAACCCAAGCAACACAACACAACAAGATCTTATCATTAATCTAGGTGCCCCTTCAGCCAAGCTGTAGTGCGCTAACGGGTCGGGGTATTAGCACAGAAACGGCTTAGCACAGAAATGCCGTTACACCAAAATAAAAGAACATTTTTCTAAATTATTACTTTGAAACAGAAAACAGTGTGGGCCTTTGCACCAAATCGCCGTTACACCGAAAATATCTATACTTTTCATTAATTTCGGTCCAAAGGGGGGGCCTTGGGCCTTAGCACAGAAACGCCTTACCACAGAAACGCCGTTACACCGAAAATAACCAAACAGTAAAGTAGTACGACCGTGTGGGTCTTTACACCGAATCACCGTTACGCAGAAAATTCGCCAAAAACGTCAGTGTGTGTCTTTAGACTTGGGGTGATTCGGTCTTTAGACACGTAGTGTAATTCGGTGTAACGGCCCATCCGGGTGATTCGGTCTTAAGACACATAGTGTAATTTGGTCTTAAGACCCACACTGACATTTTTGCTGAATTTTCTGCGTAACGGCAATTCGGTGCTACGGCGATTCGATGTTAAGACCCATACTGCAAAAGATAACTTAGAAAAAATATCAATTCAGTTTTCGGTGTAACGGCGTTTCTGTGCTAAGGCGTTTCTGTGCTAATACCCCGATCCTGCACTAACACTCTCAGGCTTAGTTGGGGTGCTATAATATACCAATAGGTCTACATACATGCATTAAAAACCTGACTGGATTGCACAACTGAGTAAATTACTTTTTAAAGGTATTGAAATTACTTGACTTAGGCCTATAACTTCAGCAAAAATGTTAATAAAAAATGTATTAAAAAAAGGCAAAAATGTAATCAAATTACAGTATGTTTTACTGATATTTTTATGACAAAATTATTTTTCAAACGTAAATCAAACATAAACTGTCAGTTGTCACATTGTAGATCGTCGCTCGTCGGTTATAAAGATCAATCAATGTGGTTCCAAAGATCGTCTTAAGCAAACTGGGATTATTTAAAAATTCCGCAGTATCTCGCGCATATTGTGAGTTAGGTACCTAGTTGGGAAAATGTTGGCGCCACATAACGACAAACGGTAATGTGACACCAACCCCAAATTACTGGTACAATGAAAAACATTATATTGTTACAGTCATGAGTTACTGCCATTACGTTACTACCCAGAGGCCGGATTCCTGTAGCTACTTTATTCACTCTGGGTTTTGCAGAGTTAAGGTAAAAAGCGTACATTCTTGAACAATTCCTGGGTGATGATTTATTGTTGTATTATGACTCATATTAATGCACTAAGGTAGGGCTATTCGAGACGACGAGTGGTGATAGATGACAATGAAGGACGATTACAAAAAAGCCATGCCTTATATGGGATTTGAACCCACGTTCTAGTAGCCCTACGCTTTGGACAACCGCCCTAATCGTATGTGCCATCGCGGACGGCAACCAATTCCTGGAGGGGTTAATTTCCAAGGATACAGAACATAAACAAACAAACATTGTTACCTTTACTGAGTGGTGATTGGTGGGGCTAGCACAAGGGTTGCAGGTTAAGGGTTAAGTGTAAACCCCGGGGTAAAATTGTTACAGAAATCCAGCCTCAGGTCTTGCTTACAGTTGACTTTCCATCCGTAAACCCTTGTCAACTCAAACGAGGTTACCTAATGCAAATATTAGTTTATTCATTTAGGCCATACTTTTTTTACTCTTCAGACATAAAAAGTAATTTTTCAAACTACTTTTCTGGTAGCTACATAGTGATTTTTCCATATCAGCAAATAAATTTTGTTTATATTATAGTAGGTCGATAAGACAATATCACTCTAATGTGGGCCCGATTCAACAGTTTTCTTATCATGGGTTTCATGGTAATGGCAACTAAGAAGCAGACTGTAACTTGTGGCATTTTACATTGGTACCACTCAGTTTGCAGTGAAATGTCACTGTAATGCCACCGCACTTGCAGAGTATTGCATTTAAGCAATTTTAAATGGAATACACTTCAACAAACCAGCGCAACAACGTGAATAATCAATCCAATTCAAGGCCCTCACATCTTACCGCAACGCCGGCAGGTGCTATAGAGTAACATTTCCATTTTGCCGAGGAAACTTTGAAAAATTCTGCGCCTTAACCGCACTGAACCCTGGACTCAGTGCTGCACTCGTAAGCAAGTGCAGAGTGTAGGCGGCCAATGAACGTGTGGATGCTGGCCCAGTGCACTTCCGAATGTACAACATAATATAACTATCATACTCGGTGTAAACTCAGTCCAGTAGGCCTACATCAAATGGAAAATGTAATTTACAAACTCAGGTACATTATGTTAAAAATCAAAGTCAAAACATTTTTTCACATTACTTTAATATGATTCACCTGACTTGTTGTAGGCCTACATAGTAAGATATTTTACTATTTTAGTAATTTGTACTTTTTTTATTTTTGAGCAGGGGGTTATTTAATCATTGGATTTAAGTAATACACATGTAAAATTGTGTGATATAGAAGAAACATAATATAAAATAGCAACAAAACAGTGCATCATATTGATACACCTGCATTACAAATTTATTAATTTTGGCTCTACTAGGTTACAAACAACAACCATGTTTAGAGTAGGCCTAAAATCAGCTCATTGCACTCAATGTAAAGTTTAAACAGAGCTTGGTAACAAAAATTAAATGATTATGCCACTTAAAAAACCAAACCATCTACACAATTTCGTTATGGGATGGGGAAATGAGTTGTTAAGTGCCTTTGTAAGCTATGCTTATGTTTCATGCGCTGTGGGCAGACGGGACATTGAAACCGTGCTTCTTTTCCACACTCGATCCGTTGGTGTCGACATAAACTCTCACGCCGACGGTAAGAGCGACCGCAAACTTTGCAACTGAATCGTCGGTCCATTCTGCCTGGAAGAAACATGGATATGGCAGTTAGATAGAAACGTAGCCTAGTAAAAAGTTACGCTAGACTACTCATTGTAAACCTGCACAACAACTAATTTATTTTATGCTTGAGATTTCACAGGCTACACAGTATTACCACAGGTATTACTAGTATAAATAAACAAAAAATATAATTTTATGATTTTGGCAAATAAAGAATGATAGCCTAGGTAGTAAGTAGTACAACCTCTGAAGTTGTATGCCCTAGATATCAGTGTAAAAACACCATTCAAACCGAAATCGTTGAAAATGGCTTCAAGATTATTAGGCCTATTAAGATTTATTATTTATTTTAAGAGGATAGTCTGGATTTTAAATTATGTGGTGGTTCGTGATAGGCCTACAGATAATTAAAAATGCATACGGTTACTGGATTGTAGTTGCTTGACTCAAATTACTACACGCACGGCCAAGTTATCATCTCAAACACAACTATGGTGCAAAATGTGATACCAGCATAAAAATTTGCAAACAGGTATATTCTTTGATGAGAATTTAGCCGGCTACAAGCAGAGTTCTTAGTACCTATTTAACTATTAAGTGATTAATTAAAATTCATTAGTTAATTATGTATTCAAATTTCAAAGTGTACATACATGTGCCACGATTAGTATCATTTAAAAGCCTTTTTCATTGACATTTTAGAAAAAAAATGGAAAAATATTAAAATATATTGCTTTTTTTCTGTCTATGAATACCATCATATCAACGTCATAGTTGCCTACTATTTCATGTTATTGTTTATCCTTGTCATTATACATTAAAAAACAACAAGAAACGGTGTCGACGCTAGCAAATATTTTGATAAAACACTTAATATCTGTTAAGAAATCTTGTGCATCAAAGAGCCTCCCTGAAGCATGTAAAACTAACATACTTGAACATTATGACATATTGTTTGGTCTTGTTTGTAAAGATTATGGTAAACATTGATAACATAGTTTTCACAAAAGAGCTAGGCCTAATTACTAACTATAAAATATGTATAATTGTATTAACGCATCAATGTTCATTTTCCATTAATAGTATTACTGTATAATATATTCTTCACAAATTAAATTACAATAGGCCTAGGACATTATTAGTAAATGATAGCAGTTGTAATAAAAGTATGCCCCGACTGGGGATCGAACCCAGAACCTCTGGCTTAACGCGCCTGTTCGATCCCCAGTCGGGGCATACTTTTATTACAACTGCTATCATTTAATAATAAAAAAAAAAATAATAATAATAATAATAATAATAATAATAATAATAATAATAATATATATATATTTTTTTAATAATCAATTTATTTTCGCAAAACACAAATTTACATTGTTACATCTCAAGGAAACCCACAAAGCCCATTATGCGGGCTCATCTGTGGAATAAACAACATCAAATAAACTAAACAAAAACAACCATAGAGGAAGGAATCATTATGAAAATACAAATACAAATCACAAACATAAAATAAACAAATTGAGGTAGATTAACCGTAACTTAAAAATAAATAATAATGATGATAATAATAATAATAATAATAATAATAATAATAATAATAATAATAATAATAGTAATAATAATAATAATAATAATAATAACGCTGATTTGTAAGTAGGCCTACCATTTAACTATTAATTGATTAGTTACTTATTATATTTCGATGTCATGTGTTTGGCTTCCGTTAACGACTAATAATAATGTTGTGTGGCTCGTTGGTCTTGTAGTTAGCGTCTCTGCTTCCAATGCAGAAGGTCCAGGGTTTGATTCCCGCTATAGGCAGAAGTTTTTTAACTTCTGATATGGACATAGCCCTTAGTCCAGTGGTTCTCAACCTGTAGGGCGCGCTAAGCTTTGGCAGGGAGGGCGCCAAGATTAGCATTAAGCCTAAATATTCTAAATAATAATAATTTCAAAATAGAAAATAAAATGTAAAAATGCAAATTATGCTTTAAAATAAGACAACCACATGTGTCCTAGGTCTACAGGTTCACACCAATACCAGAGTCGATAAAGAAGTTTCCCCGTTGGGGAGGTCCTCCAACTCCCTATACCGCCCTGGGTTAAATAAAAAGTCGGTTTTTGGCGTTGGGAATCTAACGTTCCGCGCGACTCTGTGTGACGATTGATGGAACTACTTCAATAAAAGTACGTCACTTTTCTACTAGTAGTTAACAGTCGATGACGACAAATGGCGGAAACGTCAAAATATTAAAATACGATCGAATGTGGCGAATGTTTTTGGCATAAAGCAAACTCTCTTTATTAATGAGATATTTCTGATGGAGTAGACTAAGCTTAGGAGCTAGGCCGACAATATGTATTGTTTCAAGATTTCGATTTGAGTCCCAAAAGGCGTACTTACGTCTGAAAACTGTATTGTGGCCTTGGGCCTAGGCTACACTTACGTCGGTTAGGCTTAAACAAGGCATATCTCAAATTATTTCGCACGAAAATGTCAGTGACGCCTGCTTTAACACTTTATAGTACAATAAAAAATTTCAAAAGAAAATAGTTTAAAAGACTAGGGCCCAGGGTAATATGATTGAAATAAAATTGAATTTTGACGTTTTCGTCTGTTGTTTGTTGATTTCACGGTCACTGCACATCGATAATCTACTGGACCGTATTTAGCGTGCAGTGCTTTTATTAGTTCACATTGGAGCCGCTCTCAGCGCGCAGGACGTTTTGATTCCGTTTTGACTTGGGAGTAAGGGGGGGCCTCCCCAAAGGGGAAACTTCTTTTTCGACTCTGCCATACCAAGGGTGTTGGGACATTTTTGGCAAGGGCACTTACTCCCCCCCGCGGGGCCCCGACCCCCGTGGATTTTGCAAAATAGTCAGTTTTCAAATTGTTTTTGGTGTTTTTCTAGTTTCCACTATACAAAAACTATAATATTTTGGTATTGCATTCAGCCCCCTCTTTTCTTTTAACGCACCAAACGCACTCTAAATAAAACTAACTTTCCAAATTTTCGTTACGGGGCTCTGCCCCTCAAACCTACCATCTCGGTCCTTTTCCCATGAAACTGCCTATAAATAAATAAATAAATAAATAAATAAATAAATAAATCATAAATCAATTGTATTTAGAGTCTACCCACTCTGTTATAACTGATTTTCAGTGGGGGACAGTAAATCAAAGCGACCAAGCCAACCCTGTTTCTATTTCTTTTTCTGTTTCTGTTTCTATTTCCACTTAGAGCACTACAGAGGGATAAAACATACCATGCCTCTGAAAACAAATCCTACCTACACTCCTTCCCAACAATGCATAAAGGTGTAGGCCTACCCATTGCTATTTTTCTTTCCAAATAATTTAATTTTCTTTTTAACGTAATTTACCAAATTAGGCTAATATTCATAAATAACATGAACATATTCTAATTTAAGGCAACATGGAGCGTACAGACAAGGAACTGATCCAAAGGGGGGCGCGAATAAAAAAGGTTGAGAACCACTGCCTTAGTCAATTAGTTCTTGGCTAAGGAATTTGCAAACGGTGACTTTGGAGCCGTCCTAGCAACGAGGCACATAATAAATTCAAAATTGTTCTGAATCCAGCCTTGTTGATTCTGGCATTGATCCGCGGGTGTTCGCGCCAATACTGCTACCAGCAGATTGCAAGCGACGTAAACAAACTTCATATAACCTCAAATAAATATATACCTAATATTGTGGTTGTTGATTCAAGACGAGGTATTTATTAACTACTAGTACAGCCTTTTGCAATCAATACATGCATAACCCCTAATACAGTAATCAATAAATACACAATAGGTTATGTTGCCATTGGGTTGTGATTGCTGATGACGGTGAGTGAAAATGCAGTGAAAACGCAAATCGGTTACGCACGTCGTTTTAACCCGCGTTCGAAGACAGTAATAAAAACGCGGTCTTAGATAGAGAACCCACACATAACAAAAAACAGTCAAACCTTACACAAACAAAAGCAATGATATCTAAAAGAAGTGCCAAGCTTATGTAGGCCTACCCATGGTGGTATATATCTTTAGGTGATTTCACTGCCAGAATTCTGTGGTCGCTTAATGCACGCGGTGCAGACGGTCGCCGATAGAATGCGCGACGTGTCAGGTGGTAATCACGTGACGTAGAACTTACAAGATGGCGGCCTTGGGGACCAATCAAACGGCTCCATAGATATCTATGGACGGCTCGAATTCGAAAATTCGAACGTTCCGCCTACCGATCTGAATGCACGGCCTTCAATAAAGTGTATGCACACCGCCATCTATACGAAAAGTTTACCACCTGTCACGTCGTGATCCTGGCGGCGTCCGTCTGAACTGCGTGCATTAAGCGACCACAAAAATAGCATTGCTGGATACGCGAGTGAAATCACCTAAAGATATATACCACCATGTGCCTACCCTTCTACACTTTAACACTCTTAATACATTCTTCACTTTGCCCCTTGACCGCATCCTTGCAAAGAGTGGCAAAATTTTATTAAAAGTGCAAAACTGTAGAAGAGTACATTTGCTTGCCACCTCTTTTAGATATTGTTGCTTTTGATTGTGTAGGTTTGGCGGTATTTTAAGTTTTTAACAAGTTTTTTTGTTATGTGTGGGATTTCATTACTTTTTCCAAGTCTAATAGGGAATGCTCCTCAACTCTAGTATGCGACTTAACTGTAATTAACATAAAATATAATAAGAAATATTCACAAATATAAATTTATTTTAAAAACTAACGATTTTTGGCGTATTTATGAAGGTTTTAAATTGGCTAGTGGCGAAGCGGGACTAAAACGCTCCGTACATTGCGTGACGTCACGGCAAAGTAATAGTTGAATAGTCCGCGCGCGCGCGCTGCACCACACGCTCGCCAGCTGGAATTGAATGTAGTCAAATCCATGTCAAGCAATTCAATATGTTCTAATTGTTTGTCTGAGGCATGAGCCTACACCTAATAATGATAATGTATAATATTTGTTTATATTCCATTTATTTATTTGTAGAAGAAATACATCACACATACACAATAAGGAATGACTCATAGAGCCCACAAAGCCAGAACATGGCTTAGCTGTGGGAAGTATTTTAGGAAGTAATGATGTAAGTTCAACAGTAACAAAAAACGGAACGTTCACAAAACAGAAAAATACAAAAGGGAAAGAAAAATTTGTGTATACAACGAGTGAGACATATCATGGAAATTTTGAACAAAAACTTCGTAAATAACAGTTAAAATAGGAACAGCAAAAATTATGAGAAACATTTATACATGCTAAAGGTGTCAGAGAGAAGATGCGTTTTTAGATCTGTTTTAATTTTGGAAATGGAATATAAAAATTTATACATAATATAACATGCATTGTCAACGAATAATACCTTACTTATCTGCAAATTTGTTTATTCAACATTGTACTTTGTTTGATCTATTACCGACTCTAATCCGGGGAACCTTCTTTATCGACTCTGGTTTCCATGGTAACCAAGACCTTGGGCCCACTGCCTTTGCTAGGAATTGACTAGGAACCAATGAATTTGACAGGCGGTGGAACCCCTACTGGCAGACTGACGAAACGATACTTCTATGTGACGTCACATGGATGTCACAGTCAGCTAGGCCTGTTTACGGGCGGAATTTAAACACGAATATTCACACCCTCATAAAACCAAGTAAAAAACATTTTTTGACGGACATTTTTTGGGGAAATCGTTTTTTTTTAGTAACAACGTTACGAATAGGCCTATATATATATTTTTTTAATTAGGAGCATTCCCTATTGCAAAATTATTTGTTAAAATAGAATAATATCATAATATATTTAATTGCAACGGTATTACCATAGATTTACAAGGCTAGTTACTATTCTAAAAGTACATGGTATTACTATGGTAGGCGGAGGCCTACATAAATATTTTGCATATGAGGTTATTACATGAAGTGGATGCATCTGAAGGTTTAAGTGCAAACCAGCATGTTGAGCACACATGTTGAGTACGTTCCCGTATGGGACACACCTACGTGGGTGTACCCACATTTCAACGAAATAATATTTGACCAACTTAAATAAACCTTACTTTATTGATAAATTTTGCAAATTACAATACATAACAGTAACTTGCCAATGTTACCAATGCGCAAATGTCACGTGCTTCCTCATCAGTAAGATACCGGGGACCATAGATATCTAGTATAACCCCCCGATGCAATTTACACAGTTTCTCAGTACGAGGGTGAATAGCAGTGGCGTGGGGAACATACCAAATCGGGCCCGGGCACCGATACCAAAAGGGGTGGGTGGGTGGTACACGCAGGGACCCACCCAATCCATTACTTTATAATGAAACATAATATTTATATACTTTATATGACTATTTTAATTGTTAAAATCACATCCTACTGAATTGTATGGCTACAGCTCTTACTTACCTTATAATTTTACTAAACCGTTGAAAAGTTTGTCATGAATCATGATTAAGTAAAAGTGCAGACAACATGCATGATGGATATTCATCCAGTAGTTCTCAACTAAACTAATAACAGGTAGCAATTCAACAATTCTGCTAAATGAATAGACAAGCTCGCTTATATTTGATTGAATAGATTGATTTGGGGAATTTAAGTAAATAAACAGCTGGTGGCATGGAGGAAGTCAGGAACATTTTCGAGTTATCTGTTTTAATTTTTAGTTACCGTCTTATAAAGCAGGATTATCGACGTCGTGAATGCAATAAGTAGAACATTCTTGGACCTATTTCAATTGAGGTATTTCCAGTACAATTTCTACATAAAATAGCATTGATTTCAATGAGATCGAGACAGCAAGTTTGTCCGTAAAAGAATAAAATCGTATCTTTTCTCTTCAAATATTTGTTAACAAAGTGTTTCTTTAAAACACACAGATTTGTACCAAATTACTTTGAACATACATTTTTCCAGGGGAACGCCCACGGAGTTCTAATTTTCATTATTAAGCGTTTAAGTAGTTTTCCTAAATCCCAAATAATGGCTCTGCCAATAAACGGAGAAAACAAAAAAAATAACAAAATAGTTTTCCAAAACGCACAGATTATCTAACGGTCTAGGACATACAATTTTTTTTTCAAATGGGAAGGCCCCCGGATTCCTCTTGTAGGTATTAAATTCTTCATTGATTACTTTCACAATGTGTATTTTTTCCCAAATTCTGGCTATGCCGCTACGAGGAGGCAAAAAGGAATAACACACTGTTGGCTTTATGAGTTAACAATTAAAACAAAAGCGCAATGTGTTCAGCGATTCGGCTGATTTTTATAGTACACACTAGCACACACACACACACACAAAGTCACAGAATAAGTGCCGTTTATCTTGAATAGTAATCCTCATTCGCTTCGCTCACTCGCTCGTTTAATAAATCATATTAATTGCCAGTAAAACGCACCAAATCCATTCTAGGAACACCAAAATTAAAAAAATTCCCTGTGGGGCTAATCTGGGGAAGACAAAAAAAAGAACTATAAACCGTTGGCTTTATGAGTTCAACAAAAAAATTATATTTTCAGCCATTTCATTAAAATTCCATTACATAAAAATGAGGCTATCAAATCATGTTTATTGCTGGTAAAACGCACCAAATCCATTCTAGGATCACCAAAATTTAAAAAAATCCCTGCGGGGCTAATCTGGGGAAGACAAAAAAGAATTAAAAACCGTTGGCTTTATGAGTTCAACAAAAAAATTGTATTTTCAGCCATTTCATTAAAATTTCATTACATAAAAATGAGGCTATCAAATCATGTTAATTGCTGGTAAAACGCACCAAATCCATTCTAGGATCACCAAAATTGAAAACATTCCCTGTGGGCTAAACTGGGGAAGACAAAAAAGAATGACAAACCGTTGGTTTTACGAGTTCAACAAAAAACATTTTTTCATCCATTTCATTACAATTTCATCACATAAAAATGAGGCTATCAACATCTTTAAAATCATATTAATTGCCGGTAAAACGCACCAAATCCATTCTTGGATCACCAAAATTGAAAAAATTCCCTGCGGGGCTAAACTGGGGGCGCGCCCCCAGACCCCCTTGTTGCCCACGAAAGTAGGGGGTTAGTATAGTTATAATATTGTATTGTAGGCACCGATCACTCTTAGTAGTTCGCCACGCCACTGGTGAATAGTAGACAAACTGACGCGCATCTCACTATCAACATCAAGGAGTCTCAAACTGTTCTTTGACTTGAGTGTTCTTAAAGTGGAGAAAGCACCTCACACAGGTATGAGGTGGAGAAGGTAAGTAAAACAAACAAGAGCCTTGTTAACAAGTGCAGGGTATTCAAGAGATCCAAAATGAATCAAGAGAGATCTTTGAGAGTTGTTTATGAAGTAACTACAATCAACTCTTCTTTTTCTGGATACGTTAGGCCTGACACATCGTTTATGTGCTCACCAGAACTGCAAATAGAGATAACCCTTTCTATTCCCTTTGTTGTAATAGAAAAAAGAATTTCTTCAAACCCTCCTGAAGGCAGGTCAAGTGTTGAATTATATCTTTTGTGAACTGATCTTTAGATTTTATTTCCAACTAACTTGCGGCATTCATTGCAGCTGAAAAATTGACATATCGCCTTCATTTATTGCTTATGTCCACAACACTATTTTTCCCCCCGAAAAACAAGTTTAGTAAGGTAGCATCAAAAACGCATAGTGATATTTACTTTTTTACACATGCATGCGACCCGGCACCTCCACCATTTGTACGAAATGGGCAGAATTTGCTGTAGGCTACCCGGCACCTCCACCAAAATCGTGTTTTTAAATACTTACCAAATACTAGACTCAATCGAAATTTCGGGTACTCGTGCACCCCTAGCTGTCACTCACTTTCAATTCACCCCTAGAACTTTGGCGGCATAGCGTTCATGTTAGTGGCGTACATGAATAGAATAACAACTAGGAAAACACCTAAGTCGTTGTTAAACGAGTGAGTGACCTATGTGTATAGTATCTGGTATCATTCCCCATACTGGGCTAGATCGAGCCTTAGGTATATGGGAGAAAAGGCGATGTTCCCGGGTACTCAACACATGGCTCACTCACTCGTTTAACAACGACTTTGGCGTTTCCCTAGTTATTTAAATTGAACATTTAAAATGCGAATCATGTTCAAAACGTATTAGCGTGAAACATTACCAAATTTCCAAGATAAAACAAAATCACCTAAGTTTTATTACCCATTAACACCCCTCAAAAATAATATATGTGGGTGTAAAAATATAAAAATGTTCGAGCTAATGGGTATCGAACCCCAACCCTCCGTGCGGTAGTCTAAATGCTTACCAATAGGCCATGCAAGCCACGTAGTTACCGTCCCACTAGCTGCTACTAAACAAATGCTATAGATATTTTAAAAATCACATTTTAATTTATTGTAGGATTAAATCGCAATGAATCTAGCTGATTTTGTTAGCAGTTCTCAGTAAACTCGTACCGGATGTCTGTTTAAAATTTCAGCCCAATCTGTTCAGCGGTTCGGCTGATTTTCGACGTACAGACAGACAGATAGACAGACAGAATCACAGAATGAGAGCCGTTCGAGTTGAATGGAGACACTCGGTCGCTCCGCTCCCTCGTTTAATAAACTAGGGAAACGCCAAAGTCGTTGTTAAACGAGTGAGTGAGTGAGCCAAGTGTTGAGTACCCGGGAACATCCCCTTTCCTCCCCTATACCTAAGGATCTAGCCCAGTATGAGGAATGATACCGGGTACTCAACACATGGCTCACTCACTCGTTTAACAACGACTTAGGCGTTTCCCTAGTTATATAAATTGAACATTTGAATTGCGAATCGTATTCAAAACGTATTAGCGTGAAACATTAACAAATTTCCAAGATAAAACAAAATCACCTAAGTTTTATTTCCCATTTAACACCCCTCCAAAATAAAATGTGGGTGTAAAAATATAAAAAAGTTCGAGCTAGCGGGTATCGAACCCCAACCCTCCGTGCAGTAGACTAAATGCTTAGGGCCATGCAAGCCACGTAGATATCGTCCCGCTAGCTGCTACTAAACAAATGCTATCGATATTTTAAAAATCACATTTTTTATTTATTGTAGGATTAAATCGCAATGGATCTGGCTGATTTTGTTAGCAGTCCTCAGTAAACTCATACTGGATGTCTGTTTAAAATTTCAGCCCAATCTGTTCAGCGGTTTCGGTGACGTACAGACAGACAGACAGACAGACAGAATCACAATGAGAGCCGTTCGAGTTGAATGGAGACACTCGGTCGCTCCGCTCCCTCGTTTAATAAATAAACAAAATACTTGTGACACACCAGTGTGTTGCGACACAGTGGTTGAGAACCGCTGCCTTAATGTACCGTATGTAAAAAAATATGAACGTTGTAGCCCCACCCGTTTGGTCAGAATCGCTGGGCAATTGAAACTGACAAATTAGGGAGAAGTAGCCAGTAACTTACATCCTTATCGAGCTTGTTTCAACACACTTTTTCACCCATAAGGATTGCTCGTAGGCCTACCCCAACCAAATTTGGCACGTGTTGTCAGGTAGGTACCTAAATCCACCCGATTCTGATATATTTTCAAGCTCACATCAGGTTTCATGACGGCTGGGTGACACATCGAAATCACCCGAACTCTGCTTGCTGTATAAGGTGCCCGAATACGTAGCGTACCGCGGCTTGACTACGGAGCCCTAACGGGCACCTAGATAAGCTATAGAAGTTGAAAGACCAAAGCAAGAGTGAACAAGTTAAATATATTTATTTATTGAAGCTAATTAACACATAGGGCAAGATATCAATATAATAGTGGAAAAAAGACGCGAATGTTTTCATTAAAATCAAATAATTTCTGCTGTCAACCTGGCACCACAAAAAAACCTATGTTAAAAAAAAACTTGCAAGTTTTTTTATGCGTTGTGGAGAATTTCATTACTGTTACAATGATTGTAATATGTAGGCCATACTAGTTTTTATATGTAATCTTTTTCAGTCGGACTATGCCAGGTGGCAATGAACTCTTGCCGAGCATATGGCACCCGGCATTCCGGCCGGCTCTGAGAAGAACACTGGTAATGGCAAAAAATGGGTAGGCCCCTACCTACTAATAAAACATCCAAATTAGATGCAAGTGCTCAGTGCGAGTGCTCAGCACTTTTAATAGAAGATGCAATAGGCAATAGAACAACTAAAAGATTATCTCATGTCATTATAAACCGTAGGCCTGTCCACCCCTTGTCCCCCCGCGTCATCCCTTACGCCCCTACCTTCGTCTCGATTAGCCAAGTTGCATAAATATGAGACGTTAAGCAATATCCGATCCAATTCTCTAGTAGGGCTATAAATGAATTCTTAAGACATTTAACAAACAGTGAAAGTGAAACACAATTTAATTTTACTAGGTTATTTAGGCCTACCTTCAATTGTGTTACTTTAGGACTAAAACTGATGTTTTTTTTCTGTTAAATCCGTGACTGCACACTATTCATTTTCAGTAGGCCTACCAAAAGACCTACTAATGTACTTTAAATGCACTTTAATCCAGGTTTTTATGTGAAAGCATTTTTGTATAACAGCAAACCAGCATAACCTTTCTATTGGCAATATTTCAATTTTTGGACAATAGTGTAGCCAACACCCCATGAGCAAAACTACATAACAGTGCAGTTCATGAATTTTTTTCAGGCAGTAGTAATTACGAAATTTTCATTGATCGATACTGAATTGTTTGCAGGCCAATTTATCAATAAATTACAATTGTTTGACATTCCTATCATAAAACATCTTCCCCAAACCCATTTTAAGGCATTGACTCCTAAAATATGTAGGGCAGGCCTAGATACGAAGGTGAGTGGCACAGTCATCATCATAATTTCAAGGCCAATCTGATCCGATATAGGGAACCTAAGAAGTAGGTATGCGTGAGAAAGAATACGGATCACACTTGATCACATGGCACAGGAAAAAACTCGTCTTCGAACTTTGCACTACCGTATCTCCCGACTAAGACCAAAATAAGGTATTTCAACCACACGACGAGAACACTTCATATTTTTGCTACGTATTACAGTCGATATCTTTTCAACAACTTATAGTACCAAATTTAAATGAGAGCGAGTTTAAAAAGTTTGTAAGTGCGGCGATGCAATACCTCGTGATTTAGAGACGCGTCTGTGCTGCTATTGTGCGACAAGTAAATGTAGCATCACGGCTTCGTCGACAAAACTCAATGTTGCATGTGCATCACACACTTACACCTAGCGTAGGATGTTGTCCATGGCATACAACAATGCGCCTACCTTTGTGCGCATGCGCAAGTACTCCCATCTCACTCTGCTCCGTGAAGACGCGCTTCTCTTTCTATTTTTGTAGTAGCGGCAAGGCAACATCGCAATTCACATGCTTTTTAAACTCGCTCTTTTTAACTTTTGGCAAGGCCTAATTTTTTAAAAATATATTTCAAAACAGTAATGCGAGAAAAAAATATTAAGTTTTCCGCGTGGGGAAATAATTATTTTGGTCTCAGTCGGGAGATACGGTAGTGAAGAGTTCGAAGACGGGTTTTTCCAATGCCATGTGATAAAGTGTGTCCGGATTCTTTCCCGCGCCACTATTGGGTTCCCTTTTTTAAGCCATAGAAAGATGGCTGAAAAGTTGTCGGATAAAGAGGAACACAAACAACCGTGCAACAACATACAAAGAAAAATGTTTTTAAATTTTTGGACAGGATATAACCTAGCACCTTTTATAATTATATTATTAGACATAGGCCTATAGTATTAAATTTTTAAAAACAATAGTGTCCCCTAAGTTTTGCAAAATTATTTCTCAATCCTCCAAATTTCTACCAGACGCAACCAGCCGATGCGAGTGATTTTAATAGGCTTTATAAAATCATTTTTACCCCCTCAAAACGCGTTTTGGCAATAAAATAATATGCAAGGGGAAAAAAATTGCCTCTGGCGGTTTAAAGCTTTACCACCGACCCCAGCTTCCCATACCGCAGTTGAAGTAAAAATTACACAATGAAAGGGGACAATAATGGTTTTTGGGAAAGGGTTGAGTTACCCCCAAAAAAATGAAAAAGTTTATTACTAGGCCTACCTAGGTTATTATTGTTTTTACTAGGAAAACGCAAAAAGCCCCGTCGCGTTGAGGAGAGCTTCTTGAAATTTTTTTTGTTTGCGTGGGACCATTTTTCCCTATGAAAGTGCTTTTTTGAATGCACTGTGGTGATGTTGCAAGTTTCTTTGTTACTTGTTAATTGTTTTTAAAAACACCTAAAAAAACTCATTTTAAAACCCTTTATTTAGGATTCTGGCTAACTTTTCAATTTTTTTTCCAAAAAAGCAATACAACCCCAAAATCCCTTAAAAATGCCATGTAAAATATGAACGTTGTACCCCCACCCGTTTGGTCAAAAATGGCCCAAACCAAAAAAAAATATTGAACAAATAATCTAAAAAATCGTAAAAAAAACATATTCATGAAAATATTTTTTTCGATTGTCCCCAAAAAAATGGGCGGTCTAAGTTCAAGATTTCAAGGTCCCTTCCAATTTTAAATCAAGATCCCTATCCCATTTGCCCAGTAGAGTGCGAAAAAAGGAAAAAAAAAAAAAAAAACGGGGGCAAAATTTTTTGAGGGGGCGTAAAAATTGAAGTCTTCGCTTTGCTCATCCAAAAAACATTTGTCTTCCCCTCTGTATAACAAGGGAAATGGTTTTCTGAAATAACTTTTTGATTTTGGCCCCTATTTTTTCTCATCAGCCCACAAAACCTGTAGTATTTATACAGATTGAAAAAAATTATTGTTTTTCCCAAAATTTTTATAACTTATTATAGGTTATCAAAAAAACCCTTTTTCCATAGGAGGGGGAAAAGACAAAGGGAATTAAAAACAATAGCCAGGGTTTTACCCCGCAGTCACTTAGCCGGTTCCCACCAAAACACCAAAGTTAAGATTTTTCGTCAACTTTCAAGAAACTCGAGCGCTTTGCGTGTTTTTAAAGATTTCCTCAGTTCACTGAACAATGAAACATGTGTTAATGTAGTATTAAAAATCCACATTGAATGTTACATTCAATGAGTGAATTGAACACATTCACATTGAATTCCTGAGGGAAGCATCATCTTGTTGACAAACCGAAAATCCTCGACCTGGAGCGAGGCCATGCCCAGAGTCCGTCATTGCTGATGTGTCCAGGAGGATGCAATTCCGAGCCATTAGTGATGAAATACCTCATTTTATTGGCCAAAAGGGGGTTTTTTTTCTTTTTTTCAAAAATTTCTTTTTTGGAAATGAGCGTAAAAGCAAAAAAAAAAGAGTTTTTTTTTTTTTTTCTTTTTTTCCGATTTTTTTTTTTTTCAATTTAAAAAATTTTTTCCATTTATAAATTTTAAGGGACCCAAAATTTAAACAGAAACTATTTTTTTTAGGAACCCAAAAATTTTTCTCAGAAAACCCTTTTACGTTTTTGATTTTTTAAAATTTTCCCATTTTAAACCCAACATTTTCCTTTTTAATTTTTTCCCCCAAATAATTTTTTTTTGGGTTTGAAAATTTGTCATATAAAAAAAAATTAAAACCCATCCTTTTGGCAATGGGGAAAACCCTAAAATTCCCCCCCCCCCCCCTTTTTTTTTTCCCCAAACCCCCCCCCCCCCCCCCACGTCATCCCTTCTAAAGGTATCTTTGTATTTTCACTGCCCCCTTCTTTTTTTAACATTTTTTTCAAATTATGATAACCAAAAAATTTTTAAGTTCTTGCCGTTTTAGTAAAATTTTGGAAAATATGAGAGAATGTTGTACTTTTTTCCCCTGAAAATTTTTCTAACGATGGGGTTCTTTTTTATTTTTTTTATTTTTTTATTTTTTTTTTTTTTTTATAACCAACAATCGGATTTTTTTTAAAAACTATACAGCAAACCCGCCTAGGGGTATGTACATGAGTGCAAATTTCAGGCGACAGAGAAACGGTGGACCTGTATCGAAGCGTAACGAAAAAAAAAAAAAAAAAAACAAAAAAAAAAAAGAATTCGAGCCATAAGAGTCAATAGCTGGGGATTAGCCTAACATTAGGGGTTTTTGTGGTAGAGGGCTGAATTTTGGACTGTATATCAGAACAAAATTTAAGAAAAATTGCCTCGAGGAGCCATGAAAAAATCCATCCGGGTTTAAAAGGGGGGAGGGGGTGAAAAAATGGCATTTTTAAAAATAAAAAAAAACAAAATCAAACTAAAATTTTCCTAAAATTAAAAAATTATTTCATATTGTAGATAAAAGTCCAAATTTTAAAAAAAAAATTTTATCACATAATGATATTAAACCAGATTTTGCACCCTTTTCTTTTTTTTACAAATTTTCCCACTGTGCTGGGAGGATTAGCTACAGTTACGGGTTTAAGTGATAGGGCTGTGAATTTTGTTAAAACACTCAGAAGAATGATCTCAAAAAAAGGCCCAGGACCCTCAAAAAAGTTCTTGCTTAAAGGGAAAGAGGGGGGGTACTAAAAGGGGGTTGATAAAACTAAAAAAGAAATCCGTATTCAAAATTTTTATTTACAACGCCAATTAATGTGTATTGTAGTTAAAGGGCTAAACTTTAATATAAAAAAATTAAAATTTCAAACCCTATAGTAAATCTGATCAGATTATGCGCCCTTTTCCCCTTTTCATAAAATTTTTTCAATATTTTTGAAAGTGTAGTGCGACCCCTCTTTTTGTCACAAAATTCCCCCCAATATTACGTTAGGACAAAACAAAATTTTTTTGATGTTTGGGTACATTTTTTCTCAAAGGACTTTGATCTCATTTTTAAAAAATTACTCAATTTTAAAGAAAAATGTATCTGTGACCCCCTGTTTTGTTCAAATTTGCCAATAGAAGAAAAAGGATAAAAAATTTTTTAAAAACCTTAGGTACAGTTTCACTCAATGGGGCTTTTACCCCATTTTTTAAAAGTTCACTCAAATTTTAACGAAAGTGGTCGTGTGACCACTCGTTTTTTTCAAAAAAATTTTGCCTTTAAAAAAGAAAATTTTTAAAAAAAAATTTTTTAACACCCTTTGGTACAGTTTCCTCAATGGCTTTTACCCATTTCAAAAGTTTTCTCAAAATTAACGAAAGCTACATGTGATGAAATCGTTTTGTCCCCAAATTTTCCTTTAATAGGAAAGGGGGAAAATAAGATTTTGTCAACACTTGTCATACTACTTTTTAAAAGGGGGCAAAAATCCTTGGTGAAACTGTACCCAAAGGGGTTTAAAAAACTTTTTTTTATAATTTTTCTTAAATAGGGATAATTTTGAAAAAAAAGAGTGGTCACACGATACATTTCGTTAAAATGAGTGAACTTGTTAAAAATGGGGTCAAAGTCCATTAAAATGAAATGTACCTAAGGTGTAAAAAACTTTTTTTTATCCTTTTTTTTTACTATTGGCATAAATTTTTAAAAAAAGATGGTCACACGTACATTTCGTTAAAAAATTGAGTGAATTTGTTAAAAAAGAGAAAAGTCCATTTAGTAAAAAAATTTCCCAAAACATCACAAAAAATTTTTTTTTTCGTCCTAATTCGTAAATTAGGAGAATTTTGTGACAAAAAGGTCGACGATACACTTTGTAATATTGAGGAAATTTTTGAAAATGGGAAAAGGGCGCATAATTGACCAGATTTACTATATGGGGAAATTTTAATTTTTTTTAAATTAAAGTTTAGACTTAAACTACAAAAACTTTAATAGGTTGTAAATATAATATTTGAATACGGATTTTTTTATTTTTGTTTATCAACCCCTTTTAGTACACCCCCCCTTTCTCTATAAGCAAGCAACTTTTTGAGGGCTCCTCGGGCCAATTTTTTTGAGATCATTCTTTTGAGGGGTTTAGACAAAATTCACGGCCCTATCACTTAAAACCCCCAACTGGTAGGCTAATCCCCCCCAAGTGGGTAAATTTGAAAAAAAGACAAAGGGGCAAAATCGGTTATATATACAATATGGGATAATTTTTTTTTTTATTAAAAAATTTTGGGCTTTTATTACTATGTAAAAATTTTGTAATTTAGGTCAAATTTAGTTTGATTTTTGAATTTTTTTTTATTTAAAAATGCCATTTTTTTACCCCCTTCCACCCCCTTTTAAATGGGGTTTTTCTGGTTTTCCCGAGGGGAATTTTTTTTAAATGTTGTTCTTGAGATCAACCCAAAATTAGCCCTTCCCAAAACCCCTAATTGTTTTGATTTTCCTTTAATCCCTTGACAAAGTGGAGACGCCGCTTGCTCGCTAATTATTTCTTTATGAAAATTTCAATATTACGATTTTTTTTTTCCTTTTTTTAAAATTCGATTTAATTTTAAAAAAAAAATTTTGTTTTAATTTTTTTTTTAATTTATTTAATTTAAAAAAAAACTTCAACTTAGAAAGATTTTTTTTTCAGACAAAAAGAAAATTCGCATATAATCCGTCAAATAAAAATTTTTGGAGGAAAAAATTGCGATGTCGCTGAATTTTTGCAGAGACCTCCTTAAATAATACTACATATATATACATACATACTAAAACTCCCCTAAAATCGGACTTGAGCTTCGGCCGCCATATTGGAAAATGGCGGCCAAAAACTGTTTGTTGTCGAATATCTCCAAATTGGTTTGAAATAGACAAAATATTTCAATGGCAACAATATTCCCCATTTAATTCCCTACAAAAAGGTGTCTTCTATAGTTTTGGTAGGGGTAAAGGTTACGTCACAAAATCGTGGTTTATATGTTGCTTATTGGAGTACCAGCTAATTTCCAAATTTTCACGCCCAGCATCAAACAATGCTCGGTAAATCCGTAAGAAATCGATTTAAATACAAAAGGACTTTTGTGCGGGGTTCATGAAAGCTTCCATTAGTATTTTAAATAATCAGTTTACGAAATGGGATTTTGCATTTACCCGGAATTTGGGTTTTTCCATTGTTGGCATTTCCTAAAAAATGCCATATTTTACTGTCCATTATTAACCACTAAATAGCATTGAAGGAAAAATTCTTTCTACTCACATTGAAATGACTTAAATAATGATCCGATTACAACCAAAGTTCAAATCCAATATGGCTGTTAATTCCTAATATTCACAATATGAATACTGTTTTCGTGCTGTTTTTACACTCTTTTTGTTACATAATTCACTTTGATGTTGTGGATATTAGGAATTAGCAGCCATATTGGATTTAAACTTTGGTTGTAATCGGATCATTATTTGAGTCATTTCAATGTGCGTAGGAAGAATTTTTCCTCGAATGCTATTTAGTGCTTAATAATGGACAGTCAAAAAGGGTATTTTTGAGGAAATGCCAACAATGGAAAAACCCAAATTCCGGGTAAATCCAAAATTCGATTTTGCAGACCTGATTTTTTAAAATACTAATGGAAGCTTTCATGAACCCCGTACAAAAGTCCTTTTGTATTTAAATCGATTTCTTACGGATTTACCGGGCATTGTTTGATGCTGGGCGTGAAAATTCGGAAATTAGCTGGTACTCCAATAAGCAACATATAAACCACGATTTTGTGACGTAGCCTTTGCCCCTACCAAAACTATAGAAGACACCGTTTTGTAGGGAATTAAATGGGGAATATTTTTGCCATTGAGTTATTTTGTCTATCTAAAATTTCAATTTGGAGATATTCCGTAACAAACACCGTTTGGCCGCCATTTTCCAATATGGCGGCCGAAGCTCCAGTCCGATTGTAGGGGGAGTTTTAGTATGTTGATTAGTTTTATATAAAGAAGGGTCTCTGCAAAAATTCAGCGACATCGCAATTTTTTTCCTCCAAACGTCAATATACGATCTTTTTTGACAGGATTAATATGGCAGCTCAATGCAACCAATTACGCTAAATCCAACAACCGGCGGGACTTAAGCGTTTTCCTAGTGATATTTTCACAGAACCTCAATTTATGAATTAACATATTTGTGTAAAATTTGTGCGCAATCGAAAAATTTATTTCTTATGAAAATTTCAATATTACGTTTTTTTTTTTTTTTTTTAATTATTACGATTAATTAGACGAGTGAGCGCAGCGAACGTATCTACAACGCTACTCGATCGGTCCTTGTCGTGTATAAATTCTGTATGTTAAATGTTAAATGTTAAATGTTAAATGTTTAAATGTTAAATGTCTGTCTGTCTGTCCAGTCCCATACGGCCGAACGGCCAAATAGACTGAGTTTGAAATTTTAAAACAGACATCCGTGCCCAGGTAACTGAGAATGCTAACAAAATGAGTACAATCTGTTGCGATTTAAACCTGCAAGAAATAAAAAAACTGAAAAATACATGAAAGGTATATGAATTATTTAACGACAATGGTTTTCATTTTGAAATAATATTTTTTGTTTTTTTTATTTACTGGCTGTAAAATGCCGTGTCCAAAGGGTTAATCGAATTTTAGGGACGTCAAGGTACCCCAAATTCCGCTCGTAGATTGAGTAAACCTTGCAATTTTTTTCACGTATTTCGTTACTGGCCTATGTTTTCCATAGTATTGCCACAGATGATGGACTACACTGGGGTTATGCATTTCAAAACATGTTAAATAATTTAAAAATACAATCCAGACCAGAAATTTCAAAATCTTTCCGACCATTGAACCCACGTCTCCCACATTTCGGCTATAAGGGCGCTTTAGCCAACTCGACTAGGGAAACGCAAAAGTCGTTGTTAGAGGGGTGAGAGGGAGCCATGTGTTGAGTACGCGGGAACATTTGCTTTTAGTTTGATTATAATATTCGTATAAATAATAGGGTATTTAAGTTTAGGTCATATTTTAGGCCATAATGCTCCGCTGTAGCCAATGATAGGCTAGGGAGAGGCCTAAGGTAGGGAGAAGAAAAGGGAATGAATGTTACCGGGAACTCAAACACATGGCTCACTCACTCGTCTAACAACGCCCTTTGGCGTTTCCCTAGTTAAAAATAATTAAAAATTTAAGTTAATTATTTATTTTTTTTATTTTATTTTTTCACAAAAACAACAGAAAATCCGCATAACACATGGCAGCTCAATGCACCAATTACGCTCATCCAACAACGCGGCGGGACTTAAGCGTTTTCCTAGTTATATGCATCATTAGACGAGTGAGCGCAGCGAACGTAGTCTACAACGCAGGTCGAAAAAAACAGCACTCACTGTGAATGTTGTGACTCTGTCTGTCCAATACCAAAACGGCCGAACGGCTTAACATAAAGAGCAGAAATTTTAAACATACATCCGTTACCAGCTAACTGAGAACTGCTAACAAACTGATACAAATCCGTTGCGATTTAAACCTACAAGAAATACAAATGATAAAAATTTGAACCTAGATTGCAAATGTTTACATTTGCCATATGTATAGAAGGCCACAGCCATGATTATAAAAAAAATGTAATAAACGATTTTGGTGAGGATAAAAAGTCACCAAGTTGGTGGTTATCACCATGTGTTTTGTTTTTGTTGTCTTAAATGTCAATGTCATGTGATGGAAAAGTCTAGATTATAGATATAGGCGGACATTTGGCCAAGAGATGGCTCGCGCCTAAACGAACTCCATTTCACAATCGTCAGCTGGTAAGTAGAGTATTACTCCTCGAAACTATAGAGGCGAGCTGAGGTAGTCGTCGTCGGGGACCTCTCCTCCTTCACTGACGACCTCCACAACGACGACGACCATAACGAAAACGAACTATGACAAAGACGAGGCGACCACGACTTTGGGGGAGAAACCCCTCTTTCCTTTCACCTACTTGTAGCTGATTCTGTTCTGAGGGGGTTTTTCCTTTCTATATCTCCTAGACTGGAGTGGCGTATTAAACCTAACAGTTGACGCGCCCTTAACCCAAAAATCAACACCTGAACTATGTCAAAGCCTCCATTCAGTACGAAGACGGCGACAACGACTACACGTTTGGTTGATGCCCTCTGAAACCATACTAGGAAAACGCTAAAGTCGTTGTTAGACGAGTGAGCAAGCCATGTGTCGAGTGCTCGGTTAACACAGGAAACGCCAAAGTCGTTGTTAGACGAGTAAGCAAGCCATGTGTTGAGCCCCCGGGGAAAACATCCCTTTCTCTAAAAAACCTAAGGCTGAATCTAGCTAGCATGGGCATTTCCTCCACAGTATGTTAGGCTAGGGGTGGCGCATTGGGCCCATACAGTGTTGACGCGCCCTTATAACAAATAATCTCAAACCCCTTTTATTTATACTTATAATATTTACTAGGAAAACGCCAAAGTCGTTTTTAGACGAGTGAGCGAGCCATGTGTTGAGTACTTGGTAACATTAATATATTATGAGTATAAATGAGAGGGGTTTGAGATTAGTTGTAGTAAAGGGCGGTCAACACTGTAAGGCCTAATGCACCACTCTAGCCTAATAAAACTGTGGAGGAGATGCCCATGCAAGCTAGTTTCCCGCCTTAGGTTTTGGGAGGAAAAGGGATTTTTCCCGGGTCTAAAACACATGGCTTGCTCACCGTCTATCAACGACTTTCCCTAGTTATAAACAGGGAATTGCTGGGGAAATAGATCTTATAAACATGATTTGTTGTTTATCAGAGTGGATCCACATAGGAAGGTCTTAATCTTTAACCTGTATCTCTGTTTATGACAATATTAAGGCACTGTTTTTAATGAACGCTGAAACTACTTGGGGAGGGACCCAACTTTTCCCCACTTCCAGTTTCCAGTACTGTTTTAACCTTGTGTCCTGTTTTAAAACTGTGCATGTTAGCACTTTGTTACCAACAACTGGCAGTGACTGTTTTGGGAGCTCGCTAGAGCCTCCCAAAGGGCTTCCTATGTGGGTGTCTATTGGTTAGTTGACAGCACAGTTTTGTAGAAATCGTTTTGTTGATGACAAAGTGTTTTATTCCGTATATTGAATCAAATTTGACCTTTAACCTGTTCTAAATTATACTGTTCCAAACATTAAAGTATTTTTATTTGTAAAATAAACTTATCAAGTAAATTGATTCTTTTCTATACAACGCTATCCATGGATTAAAATAATTTTGACATTTGCTCTTATGATCAAGTAACTTAAAGGGTGCCCTTTTAATGGGGATGTAGTACTATTTTGTATTTTTACCATTGATATTGTAAGAAGGGCCCAACGTGAGAGGAGAGTGACCGAGAGTGGCAGAGTAAGAGAGGGGAAAGAGAACATTTGAGTTGCCTTGGACAACTCAAGGGTAGGGGGTGTTTAATCCAAATATTCCTTATTGTTGTGTTTATTTGAAATGTATTTGAGCGGGATTTTTAAAGTAGGGTTGGAAATTAGGGAACCATTGCAAAAGTATGTTTTCCCGATTCGGGTTCCACGCGCAAAATCAGGTATTTTATTTTTACAGTGAATCTGTAACATTTTTGGCCAAATTCAAGAAAAGCCATTTTGTTGCCAACACTATTAACTATTATCTTTGAGCATTTAAATAACCATTTTTGAATAAACTCTACTTTAACATCAAGCGAAAGCAGTGCGTATCCTTAAAAAATGTATCTTGAGGTCTATTTAAATCATGAAACAGACTGTATTATCTATTTGGACATATAAACAAGTACACTATATAAAAACGTGATTAATGCTGAAAAACATGGCCCAAAAATATGTCTGTAAGGGGCTTTTTATAACAAAGTAATTTAAACTTTAAATTGTCAGTGTGCGGACGAAAAAATTGAGCCTCGGTCGGTTCATAGCGTTGCGACGCTACGAAGGCGAAAAAAATGTTGAGTTAATCAAGTTTAAAAATTAAAGCTGTGGGTGTTGGGAATCAAATGGTATGCTGTAAAACTTTTGCACCCCGTTGAGCCTACAATTTTGCCTATCGGAACGACTAGGCCTAAAGATGCAATAAACATCCTTCTTTCAAGTTCAAAAAAAAATAAAAAATAAAATGCTTATTATTATTTTTAATTTTTTGTGTGGCTCGTTGTCTTGTGGTTAGTGTCTCTGCTTCCAATGCAGAAGGTCCGGGGTTCGTTTTACCGCTAGAGTCAAAAAGGTTTTTTAACTTCTGATTTGGACTTAAGTCCATCAGTTCTTGTCTTGGGAATTTGAACGGTGACTTTGGAGCCACCTAGCAACGAGGCACATAAATAAATTCAAAGTTGTTCTGAATCGGCCTTGTTGACTCTGGCGTTGATCCGCGGGGTGTTCGCACTGTCCATACCACTGATTGCTATTTCCTATCATTAAATATCGTCTTTGGTTGGTAATCGCTCACTCGTCGATTGCGTCGGGCCTACACTGTTGGGTTTGGGTTGCTTTGGCTTTAATGTCCCCCACTGAAAATCAGTTATATGATTTGCGTGGGTAGACTCTAAATAAATTTATTTTATTTTATTTTTTATTAAAGCAAAAGAGAATTATTGTAGCGATCCCGTTCGATACTAGCATTGATGATCGATTTTTTGTGTGATCGATTGATAATAATCAATTTCAAAAAAAAATAACATATCGAATATGCTTTTAAGTTTAGCATTGATTTGATGCAATGCAAAGTAGCATTACGGTACCACAACCACAAAAACCCTGACTTACGATTTCTACACATAAAATTTGATATTTTTGGATTTTTTGGAAAGGAGGTCAGAATTAACAATTGGCAACAACACTAATATAGGTCCACAGAATGTTAAAACAGTCTCCAAAAAAATAAACACACATTAATAAATGTAGCATATATATTTTTAATCTTCAAACAGAAAATAAATACAATTGAATATATGAAAACATTCAGTAGCATAAACAAAGCAAGTGGCCTATGTACAAGAGCAGAGTCGATAAAGAAGTTACCCCGTTGGGGAGGTCCCCGAGCTCCCAAGTCAAAACGGAATCTAACGTCGCTGCGCGCGGAGGGCGGCTCAAATGTGAAACTAAGAAAAGCACTGCACGCTAAATACGGTCAGTAGATTATCGTGTGCAGTGACGCTGAAATCAACAAATGACTGACGAAACGTCAAACTTCAATTTTATTTCAATCATTTTTACCCCTGGGCCTTAGGACTTTTAAAACGATTTACTTTTGATTTATTATTTTACTATAAAGTGTTGCGCAGGCGTCAGTGACATTTTCGTGCGAAATAAATTGAGATATGCCTTGTTGAAGTCTAACGGACGTAAGTGTAGCCTAGGCCAAAGGCCACAATACAGTTTTCAGACGTAAGTACGCCCTTGGCATTCAAATCGAAACCTTAAGCAATCCTGATTGTCGGCCTAGGTCCTAGGCTTAGGTCTACTACTACTAGTATCCTCATCAATAAAGAGAGTTTGCTTTATGCGAAAACATTCGCCAAGCCAGCGTTCGATCATATTTAATATTTGACGTTTAACGCCATTTGTCGTCAACGACTGTTAACCACTTGTAGAAAAGTGACGTAGTTTTATTGAAGTAGTTCTATCAATCGTCACACAGAGTCGCGCGGAATGTTAGATTCCAAACGCCAAAAACCGGCTTTTTATTTAACCCAGGGCGGGTATAAGGAGTTGGAGGACCTCCCAACGGGGAAAACTTCTTTATCGACTCTGGTACAGAGTAAAGAAAGATGGCTCTTCCATCTGAATGTTGTAAGCTTTTTATTTACAAATTTTAAATGTTTAATTATCACAAAAGACCTAAGCCTGAATTTAAAAATATGACACAATATAGTTTGATTAGGCCTACCTGTACCTAAAACAAATTACAAAAACTGTTTAACAAATTTTCATGTGGGTCAGAGAGAATAAGAAAGGCTAAGTCGCTTACATAAACTTCAGAGTTAACCAAAGAAAGCAGAATACCTGTGAGTACTCTCTTAAGACGTTTGGTTTGAGCTCGACAAATTTTTTTTTTTAGTGTTAAATGTCTATTTTAAAAATTCCTTGAATTGGGCAAAATCCAGCTAATTTCACATATACATTCTGGATAACTTTTTGACCTCCAATTTTCACCCCAAGAAATTTGAATTTTAGGATGTGTTTGTAAGGATGAGGAAACGCAACCCAGGCTTGGGAAAATTACTAAAAATTACCAGTTTGGTAGACCCTTTTATTTACTATTAATTACTGAAAAATGCCAAAAAAAGTACCGAAAGAATACTATGTGGTAAACGTATTTGAATCGAAATTTACTCACATTCTCACTTAACATTTTGGTGCAAATCACAACCATTTTGGGACAAAACAATAGAGCTTCCAAAGTGATCCAGACTATTATCTGTATAATGCGTCAAAGCCTGGTTTCCCTCGAAGCTAATCCAACAGTCTAAAACATCGTAAATGCCAAAAAAAAAAATGGACATGTAGAACTTTACACTTAAGTTTACAACTACTGCAAATATGCCTCTTTGAAATTAAATGTCTGCTCAAATCAGTTTATATTTTTTTGTAAGGAAATTGGACAAATAAAAATTGAGCTTCTTTACCACACTCTATTTGCAGAGTCGACGGAAAGTTTTGCTGTGGCGATATTGTCGCACACAAAATGGCGCACTATACGGTGGACCTTTAAAATTCCCAAACAGCTTCAAATATCGATACCAATGAGCAGAATGAAAAAGAGACGAAAAAAAATTAGAAAATTTAAAGTACACTAATTTGAAGTTACATTCATTGGATATGAAAAACAAATGACAAGGTTGAGAAGGTAAGCAGCAAACAAGCCCCTCGAGTCAGCTTAATGATGGTCGTGGAAGATAACTACTACAGCTACTAGTAATTAAGACATGAGATTTGTAGGCCTACACCGCAGTCTTATTGCCCAACAGATTCAACCCAATAATGAAGGGTGATTGAGGTCAGACAGGTGAGACAAAAAGATTCCCCCTTCCAATCCCAAAAAATCTAAACACATTGGCTAAAAAAACAATAAAACAATGAAGTTACGCTCGATTTACAACTGTAAGGACTCAAATGAGAGTTGTTCTTGTTTATTCATGTAGCCTATAGCAAAAAAAATAAATAGCAAAAGTAACTTCCCATGATATAAACCAAAGATTTAACAATTAGAACATTAGAGAGAAGTAGGTACATTGCTGTCAATGAAAGGAAGGCTTGCTTTAGGGCTAAAGATGCCGTGACTTGTTCTGGCATTGAATTTATACATTGTAGTGTGGATCCAGTGCCGGTCGTCTACTGCGCCGTACTGCCTAGTATACACTAGGGGTTTACCAGTGATTTTTTAACATCTATAGTAGGCTAGATCCCCAGTCTCCAATACGTCCCGTACAGGCGCTAAGCGTATCAAATTGAAGCTCAATCTGACCTTTTCAAGATGGCCATTTGGTGTTTCAATTTTTGCTTTACATTATGTTTTAGATGCAATTAAGTATTTTTCGGATTGTTTTGTTTGGATTTAGCTTGTGCAGCATGGGAGTGTAAAAAACAAAAACAATAAAAAGTAATTGCATTTAAGGGAATTTATTTATTTTTTAATCATTTGGTGTTAATGGCTAATATGCTTACCTGTCAACCTGACAGGCGTCTTGAAAAATATTTGAGCCACAAATCGCTCCCATCTACTTTAACATGCAAACTGACCTTTTCAAGATGGCTTCTAAGTGTCACGGAAGTGAATCAATGACTGGGGATCTAGCCTACTATAGATGTTAAATATCATTGGGTAGTACAGTCTCGTCTAAACACGGAGCGTACGTCATTAGCCAGGATGACAATGTATTAGGTACCCAGCTAGCACATGTTCAGCAGCACGAAAAGGTAGACAACCGGACAATGGCACGGGGCTACAAAAAGACAGAGGCCTAATAGAGTTAAGGTCCTCAATGCTAATAGGGTTAGTTACGATTTTTTATTTAGAAAAACTACACTTTGAGCTACCTATTGAGAGTTTGCTTGCACTTGGTGACATACTCCTTTCTCCTTTTTCAAGAACTGAAGCTTACAGGCTGTCATTTTATCCTCGTGCGACAAGACTGTGGAGGCAACTTCCTCTGGATCTGAAGGCTCTCAACATAAAGGCACTGGATTTCAAGAAACTTCTTAGGGAATCAATAAACTAACCCTAAAGTAAATAAAGTTCACACTTTCAATTACCTAACTGTCACTTTCAAATAATATTATTATTTTCTTAAAGAGATTTGTACAATTTTATCATTATTCTTTTCAATTCAAATGCTGTATGTTTTTATAATGGTGAACTTTATATTTTGATGTACGTAATGTTATAAGTTAGGCTTAGGCCTATATCGTTAGTTGTTTGAATGTTTGTATTGTGGGTCTATCGTGGCCTACTACCGGTATTGTGTTTATTCGTCGAGTTTTTATATAGTTTTTAATCATCTATTTTTGTTTAAACTTGCTACATAAATGTTAATTTTAATTACCTACTTTTATATATCAATTTTATTATATTTACTATTTAGGGATATTACACCCCAATTCTGTGTTTAAGGGCTATGCTCGTTGTGGGTATTTCCTAATGATTGTGTACATAATGTTGATGATCATTGAATAATAATAAATAAATCAATAAATAAATACGTAGAAAAACATTACAAAATGCCTATGCTTAGGCTAACATTGAAAATTTGGGGTTTGAAACGTAGAGATACGCTTATAGGGCCTATAATAGATTGTTTCTTACTACGTGAACGACGACGAACAAAACGTGTACGTGTACGTGTATCGAAATAACAGAAAAGTTGAATCACCGGCAATCACGTCCACATACGAAATTCCGACGGCTGTTCTACATGGTTTTAAATGGGATTGCAGACATCATACTAGGTAGGCCTAGCTGTTTGTCTGCAAATAACGATATATGCGAGTGCGGTTCTGCGCAATGACGTCACACACAAGATCGTAACTAACCATATAGGCCTAGGTTAGGCCAGGACTATATAGGATATGAACAACACAAACCAATTTAATAATAATCCTTTATTCCACTTCAATCAAGTTGGCCTACATGTGGTTTGGTCAAATATATGATTAGTGATTACCAAGAAGGGGTGTGATTTTGGAATGCATATCATATTTTGTGCGTGTTGTGCACAGTTTGGATGTTGTAAAAGGCCATTTTAGATTGGTACAATGCTCTACTGTCCTTAACTTATTAGACCAGGAGCCAGAACCTTTGGGAAAAAGTTTTGTTCAACCCACTTAACATCTCAAATCTGACTTGACCACGTGGTAGTATGCACCTTTTGAAACATCTCTAGGGAGGATGTCACTTCGAATTGTGGTATACGTTTTTTTAGTAGCCATTTTGTTTTTAGATGTGCAATCATTGAAAAGCTTAGTCGGTACTATCTTAAAATGTACATAGCTCATTACACAGTTAACCGATTTTATTTTTTCTTATAGGTACCGATTTGTAGGTAATTATATGTTCTAACTACTGTTTACAACCAATTTCTACTGGTCATATGATTTCATTGTTTTAAAAAATGCAGACATGGCAAAAAGTAGTGTAAATAATTTTACTAAAATGTGATTCAAGCATAAATTCACAAATTATTTTGGTCAGTTAGCGCTACGTTTTATACATTGTTAGGATTTATAAAACTAACTCATGGACAACATATTTTGAAAAATACGGATTAAATTTCACGTTTGAGTACATAAGCGTTGGAAGGCTGAGCATTTTTAGTGGATTGTACGCTATTATGATTTTCATCCAACTTCATTTTGTCATTGCTAGTATAGAATAACATTTAAAGTAGTTCCAACAAACAGTACATGCAAAGTTAAAATTGAATGATATTAAAAAATGCAATTTCAAGAATTTTGCAGAATAGTCGATTTTTATGGAATTTTCAGTTTCAAAAGTTGAAAAAGTGGAAAAGTGCGATTTTCACGTGACAAATTTATCTGGATGGCACTCATATTCTTGAAAAGTATAATTTAAAGAGATTTTGAAGGTTCTCTGAAAATTTTATCTAATTCGGAGAAGTCGTCTGTCCTGGACAGCAAAGAAATTAACGGGGGACATGTTCAAATAAACAAAAACGTTTCCCAGGAAATGGCACAACAATAAATTCATTGGAAGTCTCAAGCTAAAAATTTGGGAAAAGGTAGGCCTACTACATGAACAATAATTGATATGGATTTATTGAAGATTTTACTTTCCCCTAACTCACTGGAGGTCAAAAATTAAAATCTTCACAAGATATTATCCTAATTAGTCTGTTTAATCCTAATTATTGGTTTATCATGAAATAATTAAGAAAAAGTTTTGTAAAAAAAAAATGTAAAAAATATTTTTCACAAAAATTGACAAAATTTCAAATTTTGCAATTTTTTTTTTTTTATTTGAAACTTTTTGTGAATTGTTACATTTTATACCAATAATGAGGATTAAACAGATTCCAAAAATATAATTTTTTGAGTAAAATTGTTTTTTATGAAGATTTTAATTTTTTGACCTCCAAATGAGTAAAATCTTCATGAATCCGTATCAATTATTAGCTATGTACATTTTAAGATAGTACCGACTAAGCTTTTCAAAGATGGCACATCCAAAAAAAAAAATGACTGCTTAAAAAAAACGTATACCACAAAATTTGAAAGTTTACATCCTCTCTAGAGAAAGTTTCAAAAGGTTTTGCATACTAAACCCCGTGGTCAAGTCAGATTTGAGATGTTAAGTGGGTTGAGCCAATTTCGTTAATATCGGTCCTACAGGAATTAGCTCTTGGACTATTATGTGGAATAGGGATGGGATAGTGTACACATTTCAGGGTGTGTGATTTTTTTTATTTTTATTGAAAAAATAATTAACTTTTTGATTTAAATCAGATTTTTTTTATTTTTTTCGATTTAAATCAGATTTTAATTGATTTAAATCAACAATCAGTGTTTTTCAAAAAACTAAGAAAATATCATTTCAAAAATTATTTTAAGGAAAAACCTTACCTAATCAGTTAGAACTTGTCTTTGTGTCAAAAATTAAGAAAAAGTGTACTAATTTTTAATTAAATCAATGAGGTTTTATTAAATAAATCCCTTTGATTTAAATCTGATTTAAAAATCAGAAAACACCCTGACACGTTGTTTTAATGCGTTTAAACCCCGTTTTACTGTTTTTACAAAATAATAAATGTGGGGTGTGGTCCCCATGCCGTGTGCGGCCACCCGCCGGCCGGCCAAAATCTCGTTGCGTCGTGCAACAATCAATGCAGGTCACGGCAGCTGACAAATTGATTGTAGCATTGTTATTAGTTGGGCCTTCTGCCTACCCCTCGCGAGATTAGAGTTATAGATGGATTACGTTGGAATAAGCAGCCCAGGCAATATGAGATCCATACAGGAAAGGGGAAATTACAGGATTATACAGGGTTCCCACTTTTTTTTTAGAATCAATTTCCCTGACTTTTCCAGGTTTTCCAGGTCTAGTTTTGCTTAATTCCAGGTGTAATACACGCCCAAAAATAGCTTGCCGGGGGAACGAAGCACCCCCACGATACGATCTAAAATCTATTTCCCCGCCCCTTTATCAGGGCGGAACTTCGTTTCAAGAAAAATTTTTATGGGGGATCCCCTAACAGATACACACAACATAGGCTCCCGTGTTTGGGAATTCAGGTTTTCATCCCGGGGGGGGGGGGGGTTTGGGGGGCCTCCCCCCAACAATAGCGGCCGCCAGGCAAAAATTTGTGGAAAATCAGGTTTTTAGAGTGAGTTTGGGGTTTTCGTTTTAGAAAAAAAGTTGTGGGTTGAAGGGAATACCAAAATAAAAGTAGTTTTTGTGTTATTGTGTTGTGGACGCTTTCCTAAATATCCGCTAGATTTCACTTCAAACCGCTAGATTCCTAAAAAACGGTTATTTTAGCACGAAAACAAATGATTGATTTTTTTTTAAATTCGACTTTTTTTGGGAGTCGGGAAAACATTTTCATAAATTTGGTAAAAAATATGTTTTTTTTTAGTAAAACCGAATAAGCCAGATTTAAAATAAATTCCATTTTCCCTGACTTTTCCAGGTTTTTGAATTTTTTCCTCAATTCCCTGACTATTCCCTGACATTTTGACCCATATTTACAATTCCATGACTTTTCCAGGTTTTCCAGGTCGTTGGGAACCCTGTTAGAGGCTGTACAAAGAAGGGCAGCTTGGAGAGTGTCAAATAAGAGGAAAACTTGGGAGTGATATTTGATAAGCTCATAGACGAAAAGACAGAGAACATATGAAAGCGTGACAGGAATAGTCAATAAGCTAGGGTGGGAAAAGCTAGACAGAAGAAGAAACAACAAGCTGGGGAAAATGTATCTAGGTGCCCGTTAGGGCGCCGCAGCCAAGCCGCGGTGCACTACACACTCAGGCACCTTATGCAGCAAGCAGAGTTGGGGGGATTTCGAGGTCACCCAGCCTCATTTAAACGTGATGTGAATTGAAAAAATATCAAAATCGATGGGATTTAGGTACCGACAAGTACAACACATGCCAAATTTGGTTGGGGTACGAGCATTCCTTCTTGGTGAAAATATGACTTGAAACATGCTCAAAATCACTTTAAGGATGTTAGTTACTACTGGCTACTACTAACTACTATCTAATTCGTCAGTTTCAATTGCCAGCGATTCTGACCAACGGGTGGGGCTACAACGTTCATTTTTTACAGGACATTAAGGTAATAGTGATGTAATTCCCTTTTTAAAGAAAAAGTTTTTAAAATTGCTGGAAGGCTTCCAAATAAGGTTTTAAAATAAGCCTTATACAGGCATACAATCAACAAGTAACTATAGTTACGTGACAATAATCGCCTACATTGTTTACAAAAAGCAAGTCTTTAGACCCCTATATTTTTTATTTATTGTTAATTTGGTAATACCATGCAATTAAATCGACTTTGATAAAATATTTATTTTAACAAATAATTTTGCAATGGAACTTGAAAAAAATAATGAGATCCCACACCTAACAAAAACTTGTAAAAATACAGCCAAACCTTTCACACTCAAAAGAAATGAGATCTAAAAAAAGGGCCAAGCTCATCTACTTTCAATTTGCGCATTCTAATTTATAAACGTACAGTGTCCCCCTAACAACATCCTTGAAAAGCTTGGGAAAATAGAAGTTGCATGACCAAATTACGTTAAAATTAATTAGAAAAAAGAATTTGAATGAACTAATTACGTTTAAACTAATAGTTGCAAATTCTATTTTGACAAGCTTTTCAAGGATGTTGTTACGGGACACTGTACATTTATGAATTAAGAATGCGCAAATGTGGAAAAGTAGATGAGCTTGGCACTTATTTAGATCTAATTTCTTTTGAGTGTGTAAGGTTTGGCTGTATTTTTCCAAGTTTTTGTTATGTGTGGGATCTGCAGGGTCTCCAGAAATAATGATGGTTGGATGGAATTAAATATATGCCTAAAGAAAGCTACATATAATGCTAGGAATGGTAACACATGGAAGTATGGGAGAGGTTTATGGAAAACTGATGTAGGGAAGTTCTTCTTCATAGCAAGAACAGTGGTGTAATGGCATGGGCTGACTTAAGGAATACCAAGTAGGGGAAAAACAGTGTTAAAGTATTCAAAAATAGGCTGAAGCAACTGCCACCAATTGGTGAAGCTGCTAGTGAGGATGATGAGGATAATGAGGATGAGGATGAGTAGAAGAAATAGATGAGGATAAAAGCAAAGAATAAAAAAAATATATTTTGGGAAGAGAAGAGATGAGAGGATGAAAGGGGCAAGAAATTAAATGAAGGATAAGAAGTAAGAAGAAATGATTAAGCAAGCGAAGCGAGCGTTTCCATTTGACTCTGCCGGAAAAAATAGTCACTGGTTTTGTTATTTGTTTTTTTTGTTTGTTTGTTTGTATGTCTCGCCATAACATTCGAACGGAGGCTCGGATCGAGTTGAAATTTTGACCATCCGCAAGCTTCGTTCCCGATTGAATGCAATTAGTTTTGTGGCAAAATCGTTCAAAAAGTTAAAAAATTACATAAAGTTAATCGAAAAGTTTTTTTTTCAAACTAAACGGCGACCAAAATCTGAGGTTGGCCAAATATTTAGAATGTCCGTCCGGTCACGAATATGTTTCTTTATTTTGATCCGATAAGTAGTGTAGATGGAAATTACATTATAACAAAAGTAACGTTACCATGGCAACGAAATGTCGCACGAGGTTCGCACTATGCACTGCCACCTAGAAGTAATCAAAATACTATCGAGGAAGCGAGTATTATTTGTTACCAAATAGTTCAAATAGTTTTCTTAAAGAAATGATGTCAAGGTCCTCTAGATGGCGGTGGATTTTATCCGCAAAGAAAAGGTTTACCCAAATATGCCTACCTTGGCAATAAAAAATAATATTGGAAACATGGCCCCGTAGACAGTGAACGTCGCAAATTTAAAAATTTAAAAAATTGCAATGTGGGTCTAGCTGTAGCACGTGCTCGCTTATCAACGCGTCCAACTGAGCGTTTTCCTAGTATCTACCACTGACCAACAGTAGGCACTACAACAACACCAAAATCTCCAATTTGAAAAACAAAATTCACTACAAAATAAAACTACTTTCACGAACCTCTATCGGAGTTGGGACGGTAATATGACATCTTTGCCGTCTTGTCACAGGCTACAGAGTTCTAATTCATTCTTTAAAAGCTATTTTACACGCAATTTCAATAATAACACCATGAAGTAGGCACTACAATTGAATACCCGTAGTTTTTACTTTTATATAATTATTGTCGTAAATAATGTGCCGTACACATTACACAACAGTTTGGGGCAGGCATCGTAAGCTCGATCGTAAGTTCGTAACTGATTTTTATTGCATAACATTAACATGAGGATGATAGTTTTGACTTTTGAGCATAGGAGGTTAATGTGATTTTCCCAGGAACATGCTTTGGCAGTTGTGTTGCGATGCCCAGAAAGCCAGTCTGGTCCAGCGAAAATATTATTCCCATCTAAGCCTACAGATCCCTTGCAAATAGGTCTAGGGTATAGGCACAGAGCGTTCATACAACTAGCGCCGTGAGTGGTAAAATCTGGAACAAATTGTGTGAAGATTTGGCAATCCCCCAACCTTTCCCATGTTATTTGTACATTTTTAAATTGCCGTTATTAATCGTACTAGTTGCTATGTAGGCCTATAACGGTACTGAAAATCATGTAAAATATCAAGAAAATCATTCCGTATCGTCGGCTGTGCTATTCTAAAAGCCAACACAGGACATTATGTCCCATTTTACACTTTTACGAGGCCACTGGCCACGATTCTAAAACTTGAGCCATATTTGATTTGTATGTTTTATTGGTTATAGATCCAGTTGTGGATGGTCGAGGTCATAAGAAATGCGGTTATATTTTGTTTGTCGAAATTTGTTTCATGCACTACGTTTATCAAGCGGGCTGGGCTCGGACTACTCGGTACGAGCTCGTTTGGTGCGAGCTTATTTAGCTTGATAAACACTCTGATGATGCGCACCCGTCTTGGCTCGCGCTCCCTTTTCAGCTCGCAACACAAACCGAGCTGGCTCGGTTGATACGGTCTGAAATTTGACTGCTAAACCCAATCGAGCTCAAATATGCGAACTCGCGGCCATTTTCTTTGTATTCGTCCAATCACAGCCACTGATTCCAACAACAACAGCAATAACCGTCACAACTCATGACATGATGACAACTCAAATGTTCAGTATTTTATATATTTTATATATTAATGTATATGAACTAAACGAGGCTAATAAATACAATACATACAGCTGTGCATTGACACATTTAGCAAGCGATGACATTTCTAAACCTTTTAGCTCGAACTGAGCTAGTCCGGTCTGAAAGTTCTTGATAAACATTAGCAAACTGAGATTGGAAATCCAGCACGCACAGAGTAGTCCGAGCCCAGCTCGCCTGATAAACCTAGTCAAAGTTAATGAAAATGCCATGAGATATGCCCTAGCTTAGACGTAAACACAACCAGATTATTATCTTTCCTTAACTAATAACAATAGTAGGCCTATGCTCGAAGAAAACCTACCTATAGTAATAGCCTACCTCTAAGAATCCTGTGCATTTTTTTATTATTATTATAGGCCTACCTACAAACCGTTTTAAATCGATTTCTTTCCAATTGAAAATATTACCTACACTTGTCTATTTGCTTTCTGTCATTTCGTAGATACATATGCGACATTCTGTTCACTTCATAAGAACAAAGCCAACTTAAAGCTTTGCATAGCAAAGCGCTTCCGGAATTTATATCTCCGTTTCTATATGATTCACATGGCAGTGCAGTCGGACAAATATGATCAAATGAATTGCAGTCAAGTGTCCATCTTAGAAATGATAATGCAAATAGACGTGTGTAATATTTTCAATCGGGAAGGAATGGATTTTAAATGGTATAATTTTACTAAAAAAGGAAATGCACTGGATTATTAGAGGTAGGCTCTTACTATAGGTAGGTTTTCTTTGAGCATCCTACCATTGCTAGGCCTATTAGTTTGAGAAAGTTAATAATCTCGTAAGTGTTTACGTCTTGGCTAGAGCCAATCTCATGGCATTTTCTCTAATCAAACATAAACAAATTTTGTCATACAAAATATAATCGCATTTCTTACGACCTCGACCATCCACAACAGGGTCTATTACCAACTAAAACGTACAAATTAAATCTGGCTCAAGTTTTAAAATCGTGGCCTTGTAAAAGTGTAAAATGTGACCTGTGTGGCTATTAGAATAGCACAGCCGACGATACAGAACAAATTACTTGATGATTGACAATATTTTCAATGGCAACTAGTACGATTAATAACGGCAATTTAAAAATATAAAAATATACAAATAACATGGGAAAGGTTGGGTGATTGCCAAATCTACACACAATTAATGCCAAAAGGGGCCACCCAGAGCTCTTGTGTATTTTCAGTGGCGCGCTCAGTGGCTAATCTCGGTGCCTTCAAAATGTAATATATCTTTCACCATAAATTTATATATAGCACATAAATTAATATTACACCTATAGGGGCCTATGCTATGTATGCCTAGTACCAGTACCGGTACGTACTAAATTTTACGCTTATATCTTCACAAACAAGGGAACATTTCATTAGAAAATGACCACACTTTTTACAAATGAGATGCTAACAAATCAGAGTGTATTTTGCACAGTGGAGTTGTGTGAACACGGCATCTCCATTCTCCTGTTTCTCCAAGTTCCAAGTCCCACCATAAGCTAGCAGCACAGTAGATGGTGGGAAAACCCATTCACACCACCTACGAAAGAAAGGATTGACCAATAAACATAGCATTTTAAATAGGGGTGTGTGAGTCCTGATTTTTTAGTAGGCCTGTGAGTTAAGTCAGAGTTTTGATGTTCAAGTCCTTATTCCCTTTGACACAGGCCTAACTCTTTTATGGAGAGAAATAGAACAGTGTAGAATGTAGAATTAATAATAGGCCTAGGCCTATGATGTACTAAAATAGTTTTGTATAGCCTACTGGTAGTAGTATGTTAGGTAGTACGGTACTAGTAAATGTAGTAAATAAACGGATAACATAGGGGAACTAATTTCTAAGTTGTAACACATACGTAAATAGGTAGCCCTACCTGTAGGCTAACATTAGGGCCTAGGCCTGGTAGGCCTACCATATTCAGTTATACCCAAAAAGGATTAGCCTAAAATGTGAATTTATAAGTTGTATGAATTAGGCTTAGGCTAATATTGAAATTTTATTTTTTAAAGCTCTATTTTATATTTTCACAGTGATTTTCACCTTCTTCCTTTGATGTTTATTAAACGTGCACATGCACAGGCATCCGCATATAACCGTACCGTACCGGGGTTTAAATGTTTTTTAAGAAAAAATGCTATTAGGCCTACTAAGCCTAGCTTATTTCTTGAAAACTCAAAACCAAGATAACACCGTAGCAAACTAAAACCACACATCCACAATTTAAGTAATATTATAGGCCCTAGGCCTATTGAAAAGTAACGGCTTTTGCAGCCCGGAATCTGATTGAACTATGGCCATTTTGCTGCGCGTCAAAACGTTAAAATAATGGTAAAAGTGTAGCCTAGGGATAGGCTACTCAGCAATGCTTTTAACCATTTTTAAATGATTTTAAAACAAGCGCACACAAGTGTTCACAAAATAAAACACAAAACAACAGACACAACAACAACAAGTAACAACACGTAACAAACAAACCACCCATCACCTCCAGCTCGGATCTTCAAACGCAATCCATGCAACCAACTAGGCTACCTGGACTCCAAAATGAAATTAGTTTCACAACTAAATCCCCCCAACCCCTTAAACCCCAACAACAAAACGCACCAAAGCACAACCATGAAGCATTCTGCTATCGCCAAGTGAATTGTGAATTCACTATTGTGAAGAATCACTTTGATGTGTTTTGTTATTGGGATCCAGGGACAGAGCCCCAATGGGGGTTGGGGGGAAATGCCCCCTGGTATTTAGTTGTGAAGGGAAATTCATTTTGGAGTATAGGTAAGCCTACTTGGTTCAGTGGCGGATAACCCGGTGGGGCGATCAACCCCCCCACGATTCTTTAAAAATTAAAAAAATTATATTATTTTACTGTGGAAACAGCAGTGAACGGCATATATTACAATAGTATGTATAAAAGGCCACCTTAGAAAGTAAGATAATTGATAACTAGGGAAACGCCAAAGTCGTTGTTAGACGAGTGAGCAAGCCATGTGTTGAGCACCCGGGAACATCCCCTTTCCTCCCCAAAACTTAAGGCTGAATCTAGCTAGCATGGGCATTTTCTCCACAGTATATTAGGCTAGAGTGGCGCATTAGGCCTTACAGTGTTGACGCGCCCTTATAACAACTAATCTCAAACCCCTCTTATTTGCACTCTTGCTCACTCATCTAACAACGACTTTGGCGTTTCCCTAGTTATGGTCATCGTCGTCAAGGGGGTTGTCAGGGAAGGGGTAGAGGTCCCCGACGACGACTGCCAGAGGTCGCATCTTTTCGTGGAGTATATATACTTCACTTTTATACTTACCAGCTGATGTTTGCGAGATGGACTTAGTCTAATTCGATCGTCTTTTACCATATGCAGAGCAATGCTCTGTGCCAAATACACGACCATATGGTTTAGGCCTACGTAAAGCGTACACATATCTAACATTCATGACGTAGGTTAGAATAAAGTAGGTGGTCTAGTCTCCGATTTTAATTATACCTTTATATGGCGTAGTACTGCGTGTATACTGTATAGGGTCTACTGCGGTATTGCACTGTTTCTTGTGGATGGTCAATTGGTCATCATTATTAATTAGTTGATGAATTTAAACAAGAATAATGACATTACCTTTAGAGAATGACATACCGTATTGACAACAAAAACATACGAAAAATCACCGACTGATAGCGACTATATCTGAATTGTTTTTATATCGTAGGCTGTGGCCTATTTTTCATATGGAAAATCTAAACAAATGCTACCAATATTTTTAAAAATCCAATTTTATTTATTGTAGTTTTAAATCGAAATGGATATTGCTCATTTTGTTAGCAGTTCTCAGTTACCTGGTCACGGATGTGTGTTTAAAATTTCAGCCCAGTCTATTTGGCCGTTCGGCCGTATGAGCCTGGACAGACAGACAGACAGACATTTAACATACATACATTGGACAATGCTCACGGCCAAGGCCCGATCGAGTATAGCGTTAGGGAAGACTTACGTTCGCTGCGCTCACTCGTCTAATCACGTAGGGCGGTAGGGGAGGAAGTGAAGTTGTGTGTGGAGTGTTGGTGTTACAAGTTCTAGGAAGGAGTTTAAGGCTAGGAACAGTAAGTGAATATTTTGAGACTTGTATTGTATAGGACTAGAAAAACGCTAAAGTCCCGTCTCGTTGATGATGGATGAGCTTTTTTTCTCTTTACTTCTTCAAGTTCCATTGCAAAATCATTTTTGTTAAATTAGAATAATTTTTATAAAGTACTGATTGCTAGGATAATTAGAATGTCAAATATCTGTAGGCCCGAAGATTGCTTTATGAACGCATTGTAGGTGTTTGTTGTCAAGTTTCTATAGGCTTAGTTACTTGTTAATTATTGTTGGATGAGCGTAGCGAGCGAAGCGAAGATTCCATTTCACTACACTGGAGAAAAAAATCCGGAATGTTTTTTTTTTTTTCTTTTTTTTTTTTTTGTATTTTTGTCTGTTTGTTAGCACGATTCCGGCTAAACCGATACTCCGATTGCGATGAAATTTTATGGAGGTCTTCGAAATCTCTGAACTTAGAACTGCCACGTTTTTGAGCACAATCGAAAAAATATTTCTCATGAAAATCGCAATTTTACGATTTTTTTTCGATTTTTTAAAAATTTCTTCGACTTACAACACCTACCTACATGCTTTGTCCGATTGTAATGATTTTTTCACAGAACCTTAATTTTATGAATTGATATATTCGTGTAAAATTTGAGCGTTATCAAAAAAATATATTTTACGAAAATCACAATTTTACGACTTTTTTCAATTTTTAAAATTTCTCCAGCTTATAACACCTACATGCTTTATCCGATTGTAATGATTTTTTTACAGAACCTTAATATTATGAAATCATATATTCGTTTAAAATTTGTGCGCAATCGAATAATTATTTCTTATGAAAATTTCAATATTACGATTTTTTCCTTTTTTAAAATTACGAATCATTAAAAAAAATTAAAATTTAAGTTAAATTTTTATTAAATTAAATTAAATTTTTTATTAAATTTAATTAAATTTTAAAAATATCTTCAACTTAGTAATGATTTTTTCACAGCACAACAGTAAATCCGCATAACACATGGCAGCTCAATGCACCAATTACGCTCATCCAACAACGCGGCGGGACTTAAGCGTTTTCCTAGTTATAGGCTACATTTCATAAAACTCACATTAAATCCTTTATTTCTAGGCCTATGGATTCTGGATAACTTTTTCAACTTTTTCTTTCAAAAGGTACTACAGCACCATAACCTTAATGCCCATGTAAAATATGAACGTTGTAGCCCCACCCGTTTGGTCAGAATCGGCCCAAATGTCACGAAAATATTGCACTAAAAATTTAAAAAAAAAACGTAAAAGTACGATATTCAAGAGAAATATTTCTTCGATTGTACCCAAAAACAATACACCTCCAAGTTCAGAGATTTCGAAGGTCCCCTCCAATTTTCATCAAGATCGGATATGCCGTTTGCCTGGTAGAGATCGAACAGACAAAAATACAAAAAAAAACATTGGAGCTAAATTTTTTGATGTGTCAGTGAAATTGTTCGTCTTTGCTTTGCTCATCCAACTAGCTAAGCTAAAATATAGAACCAGCACATATTATGTTGTGTGAACCCAAATATCTCAATTTTAATTTTAATTTTAATCTAAATAGGCCAGGCCTAACTGATTGTATCTACATTGAAACTGTTTTAATTGACCAATAATAATTGCACTCTTTTATCAAATTGAACTTTTGTAAATTTGCATCTGCATTGTCCATACTAGGAAAACGCTTAAGTCCCGCCGCGTTGTTGGATGAGCGTAATTGGTGCATTGAGCTGCCATGTGTTATGCGGATTTACTGTTGTTCTGTAAAAAAATAATTACTAAGTTGAAGATATTTTTAAAATTAAATAAATTTTAATAAAAAATTTAATTTAATTTAATAAAAAATTAACTTAATTTTAATTTTTTTAAATTAATCGTAATTTTAAAAAGGAAAAAATCGTAATATTGAAATTTTCATAAGAAATAATTATTCGATTGAGCACAAATTTTACACGAATATATAATTCATAAAATTAAGGTTCTGTAAAAAAATCATTACAATCGGATAAAGCATGTAGGTGTTATAAGCTGGAGAAATTTTAAAAATTGAAAAAAATCGTTAAAATTGCGATTTCCGTAAAAAATATTTTTTTGATAACGCTCAAATTTTACACAACTATATCAATTCATAAAATTAAGGTTATGTGAAAAAATCACTACAATCGGACAAAGCATGCAGGTGTAGTAAATCGAAGAAATTTTAAAAAAATCGAAAAAAATCGTAAAATTGCGATTTTCATGAGAATTTTTTTTCGATTAAGCTCAAAAACGTGGCAGTTCTAAGTTCAGAGATTTCGAAGACCTCCATAAAATTTCATCGCAATCGGAGTATCGGTTTAGCCGGAATCGTGCTAACAAACAGACAAAAATACAAAAAAAAAAAAAAAAAAAAAAAAAAAAAACATTCCGGATTTTTTCTCCAGTGTAGTGAAATGGAATCTTCGCTTCGCTCGCTACGCTCATCCAATAATACATTGTAAACTGTTTTATTTGTACCAATTGTACTATTTTATCGAATGAAACTTTTGAAAATATTGTAAATACCATGTAAATAATACTTAACAATTGTACAGATCTTCCTCATTGACAACTTCAAATACTCGCATGTCTATATGACATGCATATGAGTGAACACTGTAGTTGGCTTACTTAAATAAATAAATAAGTTGGACCGGGATGTGATTGTGCACGATCGGTGCCACCTACGCTCAAGACTCTTAGGTATCACCTACGTATAGGTATAAGCAACCGCCTTTGATGTCTCGGTGGCGAGTGCAAAATTGAGCCCTGCCGTTGACAACAGCAGCAGCAGGGCACGGCCTGTTGAGCTACAAGGGCTAGCAGTGGCTGATTTGGTTGGTTTCTGTCAGCACTAGTGATGAACATCGGGTACCCGGAAACCGGTTCCGAACCGGTTCCCAATTTTTTTTTTTTAAAAGGGATGTTTAAAATTTGTAATAAATAGTTGATAGGCCTAATTTAAATTCGAATTTGTATTTCGTTTTTGTACGTAACGACGTAACAGCACCTTCTTTTCTCACAGATTGTGAAGTTATTCAGCTATGCTAGGCCCATCCCGCTCCAGATCGCACAATAGGCTATGGGTGTTCAAGGACGCGCGCATTGTTTGAACTTTGAAGAATGGTTTGACCTGCTAATTGTAAATTGTAACTTTTTTTTAAAAAAAAATAATTAAATTAAAAACTTTTTTTTTTTTTTTAAGAACCGTTTCGGACTTTCTGGACTTGATGTCATTACTAGTCAGCACAATTCAGTGAACTGTCTGATTTATACATGTTGATGAGTCAGCGGTCAGCTCCGCTCTATGTCTAGGCTAGGCCTATTATATTCTATAGACGTTTAATAAATTAATAAATAAAATGCTAGACAGCCACTCCGGCTTAAAAGGGGAAAAGTACAAAAAAATTAAAAAATTAATTTTTTTAAAAATGTTTTTACTAATTGAAAGAGAATGCATGTAATTTTATGAAACCAAAAATAGTTTGTTTTTTTGTAAAATAGCTATTAGTCTGTATTTGCCATTGAAATTAAAGCTTTTGTTGGTGTAAGTGGAAGATGATTTTTTACAAAAAGTTGGCAGCCTGGTGTTCTAAAGAATCAGCTGGTACCTCCATTTTAAGCAGTTCATAAGTTAAGGTCATGTGTGAAGAATCTAAACTGTGAATTTCAAGTCTTTATGTAATTAGGCCTATATCACATCATTTATTAGTGAATAATGTAATCATGTTTGTGATGTAACATCCGTGACAATAAAGGCAAATAAGTTGTTTTTTGGTGTAATAGTTCCTATATTTTGCTACAAGTTGGTGATGTTGACAATGTACTTGTAGGCTAACCTAAGTGTTCATAGCCTTTAAACAATTCTGAAAAATAGTGTCACGGATGTTACATGTTGCGGATGTTGTTGAAAGATTGTGATGTGATTACTCACTTGAAATAATGATCAATCAATTGTATTGAAGGGGTTTATTTAAAAATAAAATTGCTGATGTGTAGCCTAATCTTTTTCTTGTCTAGATTTTTAATACGTGAAATGTATGGTCCTTGTCACTGTTATTTCAAACTTCGATAGTATTTGTAGCCTATTAGATGTTTGTAAAAGTTTGTATTAGGCCTATTATAAAAACAACACTAGGCCCTACCCTACCTATTGGTAAGTTTATGTAAACATTTATAAAACATAACATACTGGAAAACTATAATTATATTATACAATAAAGGAAATAGTTAAGAGCCGAGCTTTGCCCAACTCAAATGCGCGCACTCAGGTGTTGATGATTTCTGCTGAACGGTTGGTAATATCATTACCAAATTTTGCATGGATGTTATTAAAGTACATTTATATTTATGTCCGCAATTGGTTGCAATAATTAAGCCTTAAAGATCCATTGCGAGGCATATGCCTAAGTCCAAAACGTGAAAAAAAGAAATCCAAAACATGGATTCCAACTATGGAAACTCCCACCAAACCGTTTATCTTAAGATAAAAACAAATTAACTTACGCGTTCACATTGATTTAAACGTTGATATCCAGTTTGCAAATTTGAGTTAAAAAAATCTGTTTAGGCTACCTACTTGGAATAAATTCCCGAAGTTGACCAAAATGGAGTAAATTTCTGTGATTTCACTAAATTTTAATTCAAAATCAATGAATTAGGTAATTTAGAAATACACGTAGGCCTACTGGATAGCATAGATTTATTCTTTATTACCAATCTAGCGTGAAATTTGATAACAGTTTACCCGGAAAAAACAGAATGCTAGCGTCTAAACTCGTCTCCGCGCCAGCCTCAGCAACTCCTTAACATCGCATTTATTTTATTTACAATTTTATTTTGAACCCAAAAAATTTAGATACCAGTAAGGAATGCTTGAATTTGTAACTAAGAATAACATATTTTTTTTTTTTATTTACTACAATTCAGAAATTATAAAAGTCCGCCCCAACCGGGAATCGAACCACGGATCTCCCACATTCCAGGTGGACGTCTTAACCACTAGACCATCAGGACGGGTAGGCCTACATTTTAATCTCTGAATTGTAGTTGCATTATACATCTGAATGGATGGAACAGTAGGCCTACTGCAACAAATATCTACTGCCTTTGAACTGACCACCAAACATTAATTATAATGTCATTACCTTTACGCAGGTATGAGCGAGGGATTATTTCTCGATTTGGTTGATCGGGAAACACTCCCGTAGGTGTAATTGTTTTTATTTACTACAATTCAGAAATTAAAAAAGTCCGCCCCAACCGGGAATCGAACCACGGATCTCCCACATTCCAGGTGGACGTCTTAACCACTAGACCATCAGGACGGGTACATTTTAATCTCTGAATTGTAGTTGCATTATACATCTGAATGGATGGAACAGTAGGCCTACTGCAACGAATATCTGCTGCCTTTGAACTGACCACCAAACATTAATTATAATGTCATTACCTTTACGCAGGTATGGTATTCGCAGGTATCCATTCAGATGTATAATGCAACTACAATTCAGAGATTAAAATGTACCCGTCCTGATGGTCTAGTGGTTAAGACGTCCACCTGGAATGTGGGAGATCCGTGGTTCGATTCCCGGTTGGGGCGGACTTTTTTAATTTCTGAATTGTAGTAGGCCTAAATAAAAACAATTACACCCACGGGAGTGTTTCCCGATTAACCAAATCGAGAAATAATCCCTCGCTCATACCTGCGTAAAGGTAATGACATTATAATTAATGTTTGGTGGTCAGTTCAAAGGCAGCAGATATTCGTTGCAGTCAGGGTTGGGTAACGACGCGTCGCAAATAATATTCGACACGTCGCGTCGCAAATATGCGTAGAATATGTCAAATATGTAGAATATGTAGAAAATTCGCGTCGAAAATTGAATAAGGAATATTATTGTATATAATTCAAATTCCAACCTTATTTTCATCAACCCTAAAAACAAATGAACTCAACATTATATTTTGAACTTGTAGGCCTAAGCAAGTGTTTGTTCTTATTACAAGGCGAGCTGATGAATTAATAATTCATCGTCATAAAGAACTTGAAGCAAAGAAAACCCGCATCTTCACAAGATACCAAGGTCACCTGCTTTCCCGATCATAAATATGGACAAAGCCAAAAGCCTCCCCAGATAATTCTTCCTTGCGTTTCATTAACCAAAGTCATCCCTTATTCTAAACTTCTTTAATAGTAACATTTCTAGTTATAATTTACATATTGTCAATGTAGGCCTATGTAGGCTAAGGTAGCCTAACTAGATTTAAGCACAATGAAAAATAAAAAATCACACTGATTTTGCTCAAAGTAACAATACACCTACCTACAAGCTCTACCTACCTCCCAGTAATTTTCGACGTGTCATTAATGTCATAAAGTGTAATTTACGACGTGTATATTCGACGCGTATAATACAAGGTATAATACCTGTTTTCGACGTTGAGTATTATACCTACCCAACCCTGGTTGCAGTACTGTTCCATCCATTCAGATGTATAATGCAACTACAATTCAGAGATTAAAATGTACCCGTCCTGATGGTCTAGTGGTTAAGACGTCCACCTGGAATGTGGGAGATCCGTGGTTCGATTCCCGGTTGGGGCGGACTTTTTTAATTTCTGAATTGTAGTAAATAAAAACAATTACACCCATGGGAGTGTTTCCCGATCAACCAAATCGAGAAATAAGAATAACATAGTAGTATAAATTGAAAATGGTTAGAAACTGGCAAGGCAAAGTGTGTGTAACATCCGTGACGCACACAAAAAATCATAACAATTAATATCATTTATTTTTAAAACAATGAATGGGTGATTATAAGGGCTCATCTTTCATGGATAAGCTCTTTGTATATGGAAATGTAGCTGTCTGGGTCAGGGAGCTGAATTTTCTATATTTTGATGATGATCCGGGATCCACTTCCCAAACAATGTAGGCTAACATCCGTGACACCATATTTCACTCAATATAATATATAGGCCTAAAAATTACAATTCATTTAAAAATCTTTTTCACCTTATGGTAGGTAGTGTGTAAACACAATTGTCTCAGTAGGCCTATAAAACATTAGGCCCCAATTAATTAGGCTAGTTAATTTAAGATTTTTAGCTCTATAAAGAGTGAAATGTAACATCCGTGACAAGCCGGAGTGGCTGTAAATTGAAAATAAGATCAAATGTTAATATGTTGCAATGTAGGCCAATGCTGTAAATTGTAAGCTCGACATGACGAATTGACGCACACAAACTAGGCCTACATTGTTTCGGTATTGCATTCTGCCCACCACTTTTTTCTAAAACGCACCAAATGCACTCTAAAAAACCTCATTTTCAACATTTTCCCCTGCGGTGCTATTAATGGGGAGCTCCGGCCCCCATTCCCCCCATGCTTAACCCCTTTCCCCCGACCCCAGATAATAGAGTACACTCACGACTGTAGCCTACAAGCACACGTGAATCGCCCCCCCCCCCCCCCCCATGATTATGTCCTAGATCCGCCACTGACTTGGTTGCACGGAATGGAAGCATTCTGCTATCGCTGAGTGAATTGTATTCACAACTGTAAAGAATTGTGAAGAATCACTCAGCGATACTGGAATGCTTCGGTTGTGCTTTGGTGCATTTTGTTGATTGGGGTTCACGGGCAGAGCCCTGGTGGGGGTTAGGCAGGGTTGTAGAGATTCGACCACCTCCTGGTTTAAACCTCGTTTAGCTAAAAAAAAAAAAAAAAAACTCTGGTCAAAATAATTTTGACCAGTGCTATTTTTTAGTGCAGAGGCCTACTCAGATGAAAGGTCATTGTTGCTAAAACTTAAATATAACTTCATATACCCTAGGGTAGTTCAACAGAATTGAAATCACAACTTACGGTACCATACCTAGTACGAGAGATTGTGCGGGAAACACTATTGATCAAGAAACATTGTAACACTAGTGTCTTAAATTACGAGTGTCGGAGAGTACAACAACTTAGGTCTAACCACCTTGGGCCTAACTAAACTTTAGGTAAATATAAAGGCAGACTGTACGGTAGCCTAACAGAAAATGTTAATAGTTTTAAGAAAAAGCTTTTTTTGAATTTTAAGAGTCAGTAGGCCTACCTAGCTTAGGCTACTCAGTAGGCCAAGGGAAGGCTATAAGATAAACAAAATGGTAGGCCTAGGCCTATAAATTATAAAAAAGTATCCCTATGCCTAACTGTGCTACCTAAATAAAGATTGCAAATTGAAAAACAAATTAAATTTGTTCTTGTTCACAATTTTACCAGGCTAGTTTTTCAATGAAAACAAAAATTAGCAATAGGTTGTCCATAAATATTTTACAATCAATCGCATTTCATTTTAAAATCTTTCTTGGCTATTAAAAACTTAAAAGCCCAAGCTAGGGCCTAGGTAGGGCCTAAGTTAATTTTGAAACTTTTGTATCCCTGCTGAAAAATCTTGTCAAGAACTTGCAAGATCTTGCCAAGAACTTAATTAGACCTAGAAACAAGATACAAACAAGATCTTGTTAATGTCTTACCAAGATCTTGGATTCAAAACAAGATCTTGTAAAAATCTTGTAAGATTTCAAACTTAACTGCCACCTGGTGTTAGCATATTCTTGAACCTCATCAAACAGTTATGGAAGCAAACAAGCCAAGCCTACATTTGTGCTGTCTTATAGTTTTAGTTTTAGTTCTTAGTTGTCAGTTTATTTTGAACTAGAGTAAATAGGACTAGTTGATCAATAGAAATCAAATAGCCTACACGGTAAGCAAAGGCCACATTGACATAAATAGCTAGGCCTACAGATAGCTGTCATCGTCTTGTGCAGGCCTCAGGCTATGTGAGTATAAAACCACTAAGGCCTAGGTGACAGTTGTGAGTTGACTAACAGTCTTACAGTAAGACTGTAGGCAGGCATTATAGGGCTAGGCCTGTGTTTACCCTAGCATGCAGGCTTGCCTGCCTACTTGCTCTATGTTCACAGGGCCTAGAGATTAACAAGCCATGGGTAAACATCTAATAAGGCGGCATAGTGTATATCGAAATTGCATCAAGTACCGGTACCACATACATAGACCAACCACAATCTTGCCAAGAGCTTGACAAGATGTTTGCAAGATCATGCCAAAAAAAATACAAGATCTCACATTTACACTAGGCCTACAATCTTGCCAAGTTCTTGACAAGATTTTTCAGCAGGGTAGGCTAGCTAATGATAATTCCATTTAAAATAAGTACGGTAGACATTAGCCTGACCATAATAAGACCGAATGTGATTCCACTACTGACTAGGAGGCCTAGGCATACTGTACACCAACTGGCAACTGACACTTCACTTCATCACCAGTTCTTCTGCCGGTTGTCAGTAGGCCAAGCACTGCTTTTCAATACAACTTACAAGACATTCTGTTTCTTCCTGTGCATTCTTATTTTCAATTCACCATATTCACAAAACTGCTTTGAAGTGTGTAGGCCTAAGTAGTAACTCAAATCGGGATTCGTATCCTACAAGCCGATTTGGCCTAGCCTAGCCTAGATCGGAACCGCTTTGAGACAAATGCAATGTGTAGGGCTAGGTCTTAGCCATACTGTATACAATAGGTTAGAACCAAAGTGCCTTCATCCAATAGGGGCTGTCTACACCTTTTTTTAGGAACATGTTAAAGGCCTAGCGCTAGCCTAGGCCTAGGGGTTACTAAGGTGCAGGCATGCCTATCCTCTGGCCTCTAGGCCTAGTTTCAAGTTTGGGTAAAAATGCCATAGCCTAGCCCTCAGAACGCCTCACTCGCCCTCCCCCCTCCTTCCACACACACACACACTAACCTAGGTACTTCTGGGTGAGGCGCTATAGGCCTACGGCATAATTACCCAAGTTTGTAACAAAGTACTATTGGGTTTCAACTTTCTTAGGCCCTCAGGCTAGCCTAGGAGCCTAGGCCTAGCCCCTAATTAATTTTTGACATTTCCTTTTTCAAGTGGTTGTGGATTCTCATCTGGTCAGCCTTAGCCTAACTAACAACCCACACAGAGTGAAGAGCAGGTATAGTCCCTAGACAAAATTCAGCCTTCAAGTCTTGGCCTTACGTTAATAATTACGTCGTTCTTTCAAACAAATAAAGCTGCACACATCCCTGGATTAAGCAGGACTTGCCCTAGCCCCTAGGCCTAGGCTAGCCTAGGTAGGGAAGGGCCAAGGTAAATCGGCGCGGACAGCCGCTAGACAGGCCTAGGCCTAGGTTAGGATGCTATCTAGCCCTATTCGTTTTGAGACGCAACGATAAAATGTGAATAATAATCGCCAAAAAACATATATACTTTGTTAGAGTGATGTAAATGTCGCATTTTGGTAGGTCTATAGGCCTAGGTAGGCATCAGCAAAATTAGGCCAATTTGGCCACAACCGGTGCAAGGCCAATGGCCAACGAACAGCCAACGAGAAAATTTCCTTCGAGCTGCCGTGAATATAACATTGTTGGTCAAACCTGTTCGCCTGGGGATGTCCAATCAGCATTACTGCATTGTTGAAACACACATTTGACACATTTCACTCGCACTAACCACAATAAATACACATCCACGTGAGACACAACAACACAAGCTTCCAAATGACGCCATCTTGTTTTTCCACTACTTGACGCTTCGCAGTCAACACACTGCCTGTTAACTGTTTTGGCACCAAATTCAAAACAAATCTCGAGCAAGACCTGTTGCTCCTAGACTTAACAATAATATTATTAAGGTTCCTCAATGATATTATGCAGAATGTGACAAGGGAAGAAAAAAGAAAACGTGAACTAGCACTAGGGAAACGCCAAAGTCGTTGTTAAACGATTGTGTGAGTCATGTGTTGCGTACCCGGTAACGTTCCCTTTCTTCCCCCTACCAAAGGCCTCCCTAGCGATAGCCTTCTTTAATCAATGCCCTAGCCTATCATAGGCTAAATTGGCGCATTATGGCCTTACAGTTGACGCGCCCTTATACCAACTAAACTCAAAACCCTATTAATTATACCTATATAATTATTATCATCAAACTAAAATGCAAATGTTCTCGGGTACTCAACACATGGCTCACTCACTCGTCTATCAACGACTTTGGCGTTTCCCTTGTATAATCATTGCACAAACATTTGTTGAACTAGTAGAAAATCTTTTTTTATCAAAAATGCTATTTTTATACATACCCTTGTTCAACAGCTACACCCCATGCTAAATGGAACGACCAGCTAGTGTACGACTCATACTGCCTCCAGCGTCAAATGGTCAAAAAATGTAGGCTTTAGAAAAATCAAAGACAATTTAGGCCTATAGGCGAACATAGAAAATGGTTTTTAGTTTATTTGGTTTCAGGGCGCGTCAACCGTTCGGTTATAATGCGCCACTCTAGCCTAAGGGATATAGGTAGGAAATGGAAAATCCTTTGCTCGTCAGAACTAGCCACGGGTAGGTGAAAGAAAATAGGCCAGGCAAGGAAACGAAAAAAGGAGCCTAACCCCGGACAAATTGCAAGAGATTTGTTTCTGAACTTTTCTAGAACAGAATTTTGCGCTGAATACGCCTATATAAAGTCTACCTTCAAAATCGTATGGGAAATTGCCTAAAATTAAGGTTTCATTAGAAATGATAAAAAAACTTGATTATTCATTTAAAAAGCTAATATACAAAAAAAATATGTTTAGTGATAGGTACTATCACAATTATGCGTGACTACAAAAGGGCGCAGAAAAATAAATTTTCTAAAAATTTAATCACACTGCCGCTAAATCGACTTTTTATTGATTTTCCATTGTTTTAATGAAATCGCTACAGCATCAAAAAAAATAAAGATAAATGAAAAATCTTTACAGATATATTTAGTTTAGGTTCAATTCTAACTGTTTATTGGGTATGGACAAAAGTCTACTACGAATTACAAAGTTATACTAATTTGAATAATTTGATCATAATAAATTAAAATTATTTTTTAAAAAGGTAACTGTTGCACAAAAACTTTTTTTATTGATACTTACTCACATGTCACATGGTGCCATAAAGTTATAACTAGGAAAACGCTTAAATCCCGCCGCGTTGATGGATGAGCGTAATTTTTTTTAAACAAAAAAAGCGTAAAATTGCGATTTTTTTAATAGATAATTTTTCGATTACGCTCAAATTTCACACGAATATATTAATTCATAAAATTAAAGTTCTGTGAAAAAATCATTACAATCGGATAAAGCATAATAGGTTTTATTTGTCGAAGAAATGTTAAAAATTGAAAAAAAATTCGTAAAATTGCGATTATCATGAGAAATAATTTTTCGATTGCACTCGAATTTCACACGAACATATCAATTCATAAAATTAAGTTTCTTTAAAAAAATCGTAATAATCAGATAAAGCATGTAGATGTTATAAGTCGAAGAATTTTTTTAAAAATCGAAAAAAATCGTAAAATTGCGATTTTCATGAGAAATAATTTTTCGATCGATTTTTCCCTACGTGCAGTTCTTCGTTCAGAGATTTCATAGACCTCCATAAAATTTCATCGCAATTGGAGTATTGGTTTAGCCGGAATCGTGTTCACAGACACACAAAAATACAAAAAAAAGAAGGAAAAAAAAAACATTCCGGATTTTTTTCTCCAGTGTAGTGAAGTGGAATCTTCGCTTCGCTCGCTACGCTCGCTTCGCACATCCAAAAATTAAAATGGTCGAAAATGTAGTTAAAATTGTCTTAAATCGACTAATAATTGATTTTCTATTGTTTTAATCGAATGTGTACGGTATACAAAAAATTGCAGATAATTTTTTCCCGGTTGAATATAGTGAATGGTGAATATTAACTGTTGTATGAGTATGAACAAAAGTCTACTATTGAGATGAGAGTTACGAAGATTTGAATAATTTGTTAAGACAATGAATTATTGGAATAGCAATAATAGACTCAAAAGGTTTTGTTTGCACAACATATTATTTTTGATCGACAAACGTAATCACTTAATGTTATGTAAACGTAATCACTATTAGGTGACTCATGTTAATTATGTTTATTCAGTTAGTATAATTACAGTATATTCTACATATTTGTAGTCAAACAGTTGACATTGTACATTATCTGTAAATGAGACCAATTATTCTTACAATAATAAATAATAAAATACATTTGATATTGCAAGTAAGTGATGAATCAAATGTAAACAGATAGTGATTACATTATTATACCAATCCAATCTATTGATTAAATTAATAAAATTGGCATAATACAATAATGTTAATATAACTCTTGTGTGATATCTTGACAGGTAATGTTCAGACCGGAAATATAACTTCTTGTTGCACATTTTCGCGTGAAAGCAGAGAAGAACAAGTATCATCTGATCATTGATCATCAAATTGATCATCTTCGTTATCGGTGATATATTGTGCTATTTTATCAAATGCTTCAGATCTAAGAGTGTCCTTGGGACGACCTTTAGATTTCTTTGTAAGAGGTTCGGTTGTTTGTTTTACTGGGATGTTTTTGACAGTTCGGAAATTTACATCACATGATTTGTGATAGATGGCTTCTGCAGCGTGTAAGTCATGACCATAGTTGAGATGAGCTCTCACCTCATCTCCCCACTTATCATTTCTGCTATCACAGATGATTTTTTTTAATACACATATCCACAGATCTACTTCGAACTTCGAATACCGACGTTGACTTCTGTAATGTAAATTTCCGAACTGTCAAAAACATCCCAGTAAAACAAACAACCGAACTTCTTAGCAAGAAATCTAAAGGTCGTCCCAAGGACACTCTTAGATCTGAAGCATTTGATAAATCACCGATAACGAAGATGATCAATTTGATGATCAATGATCAGATGATACTTGTTCTTCTCTGCTTTCACGCGAAAATGTGCAACAAGAAGTTATATTTCCGGTCTGAACATTACCTGTCAAGATATCACACAAGAGTTATATTAACATTATTGTGTTATGCCAATTTTATTAATTTAACCAACAGATTGGATTGGTATAATAATGTAATCACTATCTGTTTACATTTGATTCATCACTTACTTGCAATATCAAATGTATTTTATTATTTATTATTGTAAGAATAATTGGTCTCATTTACAGATAATGTACAGTTAAACAGTTGACATTGTACATAATGTACAATGTCAACTGTTTGACTACAAATATGTAGAATATACTGTAATTATACTAACTGAATAAACATAATTAACATGAGTCACCTAATAGTGATTACGTTTACATAACATTAATTTTCACCTTTCATACAACAGATGAGTCGATCAAAATAATATGTTGTGCAAACAAAACCTTTTGAGTCTATTATTGCTATTCCAATAATTCATTGTCTTAACAAATTATTCAAATCTTCGTAACTCTCATCTCAATAGTAGACTTTTGTTCATACTCATACAACAGTTAATATTCACCATTCACTATATTCAACCGGGAAAAAATTATCTGCAATTTTTTGTATACCGTACACATTCGATTAAAACAATAGAAAATCAATTATTAGTCGATTTAAGACAATTTTAATTACATTTTCGACCATTTTAATTTTTATAACTTTATGGCACCATGTGACATGTGAGTAAGTATCAATAAAAAAAGTTTTTATGCAACAGTTACCTTTTTAAAAAATAATTTTAATTTATTATTAAATTATTATGATCAAATTATTCAAATTAGTATAACTTTGTAATTCGTAGTAGACTTTTGTCCATACCCAATAAACAGTTAGAATTGAACCTAAACTAAATTTATCTGTAAAGATTTTTCATTTATCTTTATTTTTTTCGATGCTGTAGCGATTTCATTAAAACAATGGAAAATCAATAAAAAGTCGATTTAGCGGCAGTGTGATTAAATTTTTAGAAAATTTCTTTTTCTGCGTCCTTTTGTAGTCACGCATAATTGTGATAGTATCACTAAACATATTTTTTTTGTATATTAGCTTTTTAAATGAATAATCAAGTTTTTTATCATTTCTAATGAAACCTTAATTGGATGAGCGTAGCGAGCGAAGCGAGCGAAGCGAAGATTCCATTTCACTACACTGGAGAAAAAAATACGGAATGTTTTTTTTTTTCTTTCTTTCTTTCTTTTTTTTGTATTTTTGTGTGTCTGTGAACACGATTCCGGCTAAACCAATACTCCAATTGCAATGAAATTTTATGGAGGTCTGTGAAATCTCTGAACGAAGAACTGCACGGGGGGAAAAATCGATCAAAAATTATTTCTCATGAAAATCGCAATTTTACGATTTTTTTCGATTTTAAAAAAAATTCTTCGCCCTATAACATCTACATGCTTTATCCGATTGTAATGATTTTTTCACAGAACCTTAATTTTATGAATTAATATATTCGTGTGAAATTTGAGAGAATCGAAAAATTATTTCTCATGATAATTGCAATTTTACGATTTTTTTTCAATTTTTAACATTTCTTCGACGAATAAAACCTACATGCTTTATCCGATTGTAATGATTTTTTCACAGAACTTTAATTTTATGAATTATTATATTCGTGTGAAATTTGAGCGTAATCAAAAATGATCTATTAAAAAAATCACAATTTTACGCTTTTTTCGTTTAAAAAAATTACGCTCATCCATCAACGCGGCGGGACTTAAGCGTTTTCCTAGTTTTAGGCAATTTCCCATACGATTTTGAAGGTAGACTTTATATAGGCGTATTCAGCGCAAAATTCTGTTCTAGAAAAGTTCAGAAACAAAACTCTTGCAATTTGTCCTGGGTCAAATGTTTCCTTGCCTGGACTAAAAGGGGGGTTCTCACGTCGTGATCGTGATCGTCTCTGGCATCGTTCGTGTTATCATGGTCGTCGTCGTCGTCAAGGAGGTTGTCAGGGAAGGGGTAGAGGTCCCCGACGACGACTGCCAGAGGTCGCATATTTTCAGGGAGTAATATACTACAGTATAATAATACTGTTTATTATCTTTTACTAGGAAAACGCTTAAGTCCCGCCGCGTTGATGGATGAGCGTAATTTTTTTTAAACGGAAAAAGCGTAAAATTGCAATTTTTTTAATAGATAATTTTTCGATTACGCTCAAATTTCACACGAATATATTAATTCATAAAATTAAAGTTCTGTGAAAAAATCATTACAATCGGATAAAGCATGTAGGTTTTATTCGTCGAAGAATTTTTTTTAAAATCGAAAAAAATCGTAAAATTGCGATTTTCATGAGAAATAATTTTTCGATCAATTTTTCCCCCCCGTGCAGTTCTTCGTTCAGAGATTTCATAGACCTCCATAAAATTTCATCGCAATTGGAGTATTGGTTTAGCCGGAATCGTGTTCACAGACACACAAAAAAACAACAACAAAAAAAGAAAGAAAGAAAAAAGAAAAAAAAACATTCCGGATTTTTTTTCTCCAGTGTAGTGAAATGGAAGATGTTATAAGTCGAAGAATTTTTTTAAAATCGAAAAAAATCGTAAAATTGCGATTTTCATGAGAAATAATTTTTCGATCGATTTTTCCCCCCGTGCAGTTCTTCGTTCAGAGATTTCATAGACCCCTATAAAATTTCATCGCAATTGGAGTATTGGTTTAGCCGGAATCGTGTTCACAGACACACAAAAATACAAAAAAAAAAGAAAGAAAAAAAGAAAAAAAACATTCCGGATTTTTTTCTCCAGTGTAGTGAAATGGAATCTTCGCTTCGCTCGCTACGCTCATCCAATAAAGGCCTACTTATACTTGCTCCAACGAAAGAATGCAGATGCTTGGTAGTGGTGGGGGCAGTGACATTGAGTTTGGCGTCTCCAAAGTTTAAGAAATGGATTGGAACTGCTTTGTAGCAAAATTTGATATTGTATTTCAGTTCAGTCTGCAACCGACTAAAACCAAAGCGACTGCATGCAATGGGTATTGAAGGTGCACTCTATATTAAATTAAGTCAATGTTTCGTTGTTTGTTCATCAGCTTAAAATAAAACTAGGAAAACGCTTAAGTCCCGCCGCGTTGTTGGATGAGCGTAATTGGTGCATTGAGCTGCCATGTGTTACGCGGATTTTCTGTTGTTCTGTGAAAAAATTATTACTTAGTCGAAGATTTTTTTTAATTAAATTAAATAAAATAAAAAATTAACTTAATTTTTTTAATAAATCGTAATTTTTTTTTTAAATCATAAAATTGCAATTTTCATAAGAAATAATTATTCGATTGCGCTCAAATTTAACACGAGTATATTAATTCATAAAATTAAGGTTCTGTGAAAAAATCATTACAAAAGGATAAAGCATGTAGGTGTTACAAGTCAAAGAATTGTTTTAAAAAAGAAAAACCCGTAAAATTTCGATTTTTATGAGAAATAATTTTTCGATTACGCTCAAATTTCACACGAATATCTTAATTCATAAAATTAAGGTTCTATGAAAAAATCTTTACAATCGGATAAAGCGTGTAGGTGTTATAAGTCGAAGAAATATTTAAAAAATCGAAAAAAATCGTAAAATTGCGTTTTTTATAAGAAAATATTTACCGATTGCGCTCAAAAACGTGGCAGTTCTAAGTTCAGAGATTTCGAAGGCCTCCATAAAATTTCATCGCAATCGGAGTATCGGTTTAGCCGGAATCGTGCTGACAAACACACAAAAATACAGAAAAAAAGAAAGAAGGAAGGAAAGAAAAAAAAAAAAACATTCCGGATTTTTTTTTTCCAGTGTAGTGAAATGGAATCTTCGCTTCGCTCGCTTCGCTCGCTACGCTCATCCAATTATTGTTAATAGTATGTCACTGTGTCGGAACTCCTTCGGTTAAAGGGGGGGGGGGGGGGGGGGGGGGGGGGGAATAAAATCGTCATGTTTTTGTTGTTATATATGAAAGGGGTTTACAGATGTCCTTCATTATCAAGAATATAAAGTTGTATTCAGATGTAATGATTTATGGCTGCAGGACAAGGAACGCGACGAACATCAAATCACGCCTGCTTCCTCTTTTTACCTTGAAGAAATGTTAGTACCCTAAATATTGGCATTTGGGTTGTCAAACAAATAAACTACAAAACCTTTAACGTTTCTATTTTTGGCGAAACTCCTTTTTGGTTGAAAGTCCTATATATTTTAAAAAGAATCGTTAAAGGTTTTGTATTAGTGAAAAACATGACGATTTTACTTTGGACCCCTTCCTCCTCCCCCCCCCCCCCCCAACATAAGAAGTTCCACTGTGTCTACCTTTCCCATTTTCTTTATTTTCACAAAAGATTCATTAGTTTTCTCCGACTCTTGAATTTTATTAGGTAGGCCTATACGTAATACGTCGCATATTTGTTTGATAAAATATGAACAATTCCCTATCATGGGCAAACAGATAGAATAGCCCAACTTACAAAATAGCCTAATCAACATCTTTCTGGTAGCACACATTAACATGCATCTTACACTGGAAAAGTGTGAAAAACACTTATTTTACAGAACTACGAGGTACCCATTACGTTAGAGTTAGAGGTTAGGGTGGTCGCTCTGATAAGGATGCAGCGCGGCATTCACAAAGCCTGTAGAGCGCAGTAAACGGATACATACCGGTACGAATGATAATTGAAGTGGGGATTTCGAAAAATGAAATAAATTTCATCAAAAATGTTAAATGCACCGTATAAAATACATTTCATAAGAACTACAATACCTTTCAAGATAGAGAAAGAGTGTAAAATTTGTCCATGATACAGAATTGTTCATAATTACCATATTTTGTTTGAGTGGGATCGTCTAATAAAACAGTTTTTTTTATTTATTTCTCTCTTTTTCCTAGTTTCATTTTGATTCATTCAATTTTTTATACATTTCACTTCATATTTTTTAATGTATTTTAAATTTGGATATTTAGAGGAGTGAGCGCAGCGAACGTAGTCTACAATTCAAGATAAACGTCGCTTACTCTGTGATGATGTACAGTGTGTGTGTGATTGTGCGCCAAAAATCAGCCGAATCGCTGAACCTATATTGCGCTAAATTTTTAAACAGACATCCGGTACAAGTTTACTGCTAACCACAGATCTGCTAACAGATCAAAATCCGTTGCGATTTAAACCTACAAGAAATAATAAATTAGAAAATAGGCTGAAAATAAGTAGGATTGAATTTAACGACAATAGTTTTTTTTTTTTTTAATTCTTATTGGTCAAGAATTCCTTGGTGTAAAGATTTGTAATATTATTTCTAAACATCCTACCGATATCGAAAATTTTAACCACAAGGGCTAACACCAAACTAAACTAAACACAAACAAACAAACACAAACAAACACTAACTAAACTAAACACTAACCTTGTGCCAGTCAGGTCTTCTTTTTATCAGCATTTTTTAATTTTAAATATGTTCATCTGTATCTGTGATAGCACAAAAGTGAATTCCAATGTAATTTTAATTGTTACTAGTAAGCTAATGTTTTACTGACAATGTTTACTGGGAACTAATAATTTACTGACCATGTACCATGTATTAGTGTTATCACACATAAACTAGGAAAACGTTCAAGTCCCGCCGCGTTGTTGGATGAGCGTAATTGGTGCATTGAGCTGCCATGTGTTATGCGAATTTTCTGTTGTTCTGTGGAAAAATCATTATTAAGTTGAAATGTTTTTAAAATTAAATTAAATTAAATAAAAAATTAACTTAATTTTTTAAATGTGTTTTAATTTCTTAATCCTGTCAAATAAGAATTTTTGGAGGAAAAAATTGCGATGTCGCTGAATTTTTGCAGAGACCTTTCTTAAAGAATACTTATCAACATACTAAAACTCCCCTACAATCGGACTGGAGCTTCGGCCGCCATATTGGAAAATGGCGGCCAAAAACCGTTTGTTATCGAATATCTCCAAATTTGTTTGAGATAGACAAAATATCTCAATGGCAAAAATATATCCTATTTAATTCCCTACAAAACAGGTGTCTTCTATAGTTTTGGTAGGGGCAAAGGTTACGTCACAAAATCGTGGTTTATATGTTGCTCATTGGAGTACCAGCTTATTTCCAAATTTTCACGCCCAGCATCAAACAATGCCCGGTAAATCCGTAAGAAATCGATTTAAATACAAAAGGACTTTTGTACGGGGTTCATGAAAGCTTCCACAGTATTTTAAAAAATCAGGTCTGCGAAATCGAATTTTGCATTTACCCGGAATTTTGGTTTTTCCATTGTTGGCATTTCCTCAAAAATGCCCTTTTTGACTGTCCATTATAAAGCACTAAATAGCATTGGAGGAAAAATTCTTCCTACGCACATTGAAATGACTCAAATAATGATCCGATTACAACCAAAGTTTAAATCCAATATGGCTGCTAATTCCTAATATTCACAATATGAATACTGTTTTCGTGCTGTTTTTACACTCTTTTTGTTACATAATTCACTTTGATGCTGTGGATATTATGAATTAGCAGCCATATTGGAATGAAACTTTGGTTGTAATCGGATCATTATTTGAGTCATTTCAATGTGCGTAGGAAGAATTTTTCCTCCAATGCTATTTAGTGCTTAATAATGGACAGTCAAAACGGGCATTTTTGAGGAAATGCCAACAATGGAAAAACCAAAATTCCGGGTAAATGCAAAAATCGATTTCGCAGACCTGATTTTTTAAAATACTGTGGAAGCTTTCATGAACCCCGTACAAAAGTCATTTTGTATTTAAATCGATTTCTTACGGATTTACCGGGCATTGTTTGATGCTGGGCGTGAAAATTTGGAAATAAGCTGGTACTCCAATGAGCAACATATAAACCACGATTTTGTGACGTAACCTTTGCCCCTACCAAAACTATAGAAGACACCTGTTTTGTAGGGAATTAAATATGATATATTTTTGCCATTGAGATATTTTGTCTATCTCAAACCAATTTGGAGATATTCGATAACAAACACCTTTTGGCTGCCATTTTCCAATATGGCGGCCGAAGCTCCAGTCCGATTGTAGGGGAGTTTTAGTATGTTAATTGGATGAGCGTAGCGAGCGTAGCGAGCGAAGCGAAGATTCCATTTCACTACACTGGAGAAAAAATCCGGAATGTTTTTTTTTTTTTTTTTTTTTCTGTATTTTTGTCTGTTTGTCCACACGATTCCGGCTAAACCGATAATCCGATTGCGATGAAATTTTATGGAGACCTTCGAAATCTCTGAACTTAGAACTGCCAAGTTTTTGAGCGCAATCGGAAAATTTTTCTCATGAAAATCGCAATTTTACGATTTTTTTCGATTTTTTTAAAATTTCTTCGACTTATAACACCTACATGCTTAATTCGATTTTAATGATTTTTGCACAGAACATTTATTTTATGAATTAAGATACTAGTGTGAAATTTGAGCGCAATTGAAAAAATATTTATCATAAAAATCGAAATTTTACAGGTCTTTTCTTTTTTTAAACAATTCTTTGAATTATAACACCTACATGTTTTATCCGATTGTGATGATTTTTTCACAGAACCCTTATTTTATGAATTAATAGATAAGTGTTAAATTTGAGCGCAATCGAGAAGTTATTTCTTATAAAAATCGCAATTTTACGCTTTTTTTCTTTTTTTAACAATTTCAATTAATTTTTAAAAAATTAAAAAATTAAAGTTAATTTTTAATTTAATTTAATTTAATTTAAGAAATTTCAATTATGTAATGATTTTGACACAGAACAAAAAAAAAATTCGCATAACACATGGCTGCTCAATGCACCAATTACGCTCATCCAACAACGCGGCGGGACTTAAGCGTTTTCCTAGTAAGTATTATATAAGGAAGGTCTTTGCAAAAATTCAGCGACATCGCAATTTTTTCCTCCTAACGTCAATATACGATCTTATTTGACAGGATTATCTCCTAATTGTTAAAAAAAAATCGTAAAATTGCGATTTTTATAAGAAATAATTTCTCGGTTGCGCTCAAATTTAACACGAATATATAAATTCATAAAATTAAGGTTCTGCGAAAAAATCATAAAATCGGATAAAGCATGTAGGTGTTATAAGTCAAAGAATTGTTTAAAAAAAGAAAAAACCCGTAAAATATCGATTTTTATGATAAATATTTTTTCAATTGCGCTCAAATTTCACAAGAATATCTTAATTCATGAAATAAAGGTTCTGTGCAAAAATGATTAAAATCGGATAAAGCATGTAGGTGTTATAAGTCGAAGAAATTTTTTAAAAATCGAAAATAATCGTAAAATAGCGATTTTTTATGAGAAAAAACTTCCGATTGCGCTCAAAAACGTGGTAGTTCTAACACACACACACAGTTCACAGATTTCGAAGGTCTCCATAAAATTTCATCGCAATCGGAGTATCGGTTCAGCCGGAATCTTGTGGACAAACAGACAAAAATACGAAAAAAAGAAGGAAAAAAAACATTCCGGATTTTTTTCTCCAGTGTAGTAGAATGGAATCTTTGCTTCGCTCGCTACGCTCATCCAAAAAGAGCACTCAGTGCAGTGTATAGTCCAACTAATTCATCACATTACTAGGAAAACGCTCAAGTCCCGCCGCGTTGTTGGATGAGCGTAATTGGTGCATTGAGCTGCCATGTGTTATGCGAATTTTCTGTTGTTCTGTGGCAAGATCATTACTAAGTTGAAATTTTTTTAAAATTAAATTAAATTAAATTAAGAATTAACTTTTTTTTTTTTTTTTTAATTAATCGTAATTGTTAAAAAATCGTAAAATTGCGATTATTATTAGAAATAATTTCTCGATTGCGCTCAAATTTAACACTAATATATTAATTCATTAAATTAAGGTTCTGCGAAAAAATCATTACAATCGGATAAAGCATGTAGGTGTTATAAGTCAAAGAATTGTTTAAAAAAAGAAAAAACCTGAAAAATTTCGATTTTTATGATAAATATTTTTTTAATTGCGCTCAAATTTCACAAGAATATCTTAATTCATAAAATAAAAGGTTCTGTGCAAAAATCATTAAAATCGGATAAAGCATGTAGGTGTTATAAGTCGAAGAAATTTTTTAAAAATCGAAAAAAATCGTAAAATTGCGATTTTCATGAGAAAAAATTTCCAATTGCGCTCAAAAACGTGGCAGTTCTAAGGTCAGAGATTTCAAAGGCCTCCATAAAATTTCATTGTAATCGGAGTATCGGTTTAGCCGGAATCGTGTGGACAAACAGACAAAAAAAAAAGAAAAAAAGAAAAAAAAAACATTCCGGATTTTTTTCTTCAGTGTAGTGAAATGGAATCTTCGCTTCGCTCGCTACGCTCATCCAATTAACCTCACCTGCTCTAAAAGTTTCATTAACATTAACATCTTAAACCATTAATTATATTTTCATACTTTGTGTAATGTAATGTAATGCTACAAGTTAGATAGGCCTACCATATTCATTTATAGGACTAGAGTAGAATATTATTAGATTAGGTCCATGTGACACATTTTATTATACCTACTTAAATTGTTTCACATAACTAGGAAAACGCTTAAGTCCCGCCGCGTTGTTGGATGAGCGTAATTGGTGCATTGAGCTGCCATGTGTTATGCGGATTTTCTGTTGTTCTGTGAAAAAATCATATCTAAGTTGAATTTTTTTTAAATTAAATTAAATTAAATTAAAAAATAACTTAAATTTTTAATCAATCGTAATTTTAAAAAAAGGAAAAAATCGTAAAATTGCAATTTTCATAAGAAATAATAATTATTTGATAGCGCTCAGATTTCACACAAATATATAAATTCATGAAATTAAGGTTCTGTGAAAAAATCATTACGATCGGATAAAGCATGTAGGGGCTACAAGCCAAAGAAATTTAAAAAATCGAAAAAAGTCGTAAAATTGCGATTTTTTTAAAGACATTTATCTTTCGATAACGCTCAAATTTCACACGAATATATCAATTCATAAAATAAAGGTTCTGTGAAAAAATTATTACAATCGGACAAAGCATGTATAGGTCTTATAAATCGAAGAATTTTGTTAAAAATCGAAAAAAATCGTAAAATTGCGATTTTCATGAGAAATAATTTTCCGATTGCGCTCAAAAACGTGGCAGTTCTAAGTTCAGAGATTTGAAGGCCTCCATAAAATTTCATCGCAATCGGAGTATCGGTTTAGCCGGAATCGTGTGGACAAACAGATAAAAAAAAAGAAAGAAAGAAAAAAAACATTCCGGAATTTTTTCTCCAGTGTAGTAGAATGGAATCTTCGCTTCGCTCGCTACGCTCATCCAATAACTATGTACAATAAAAGAACTGAAAAAATAAATAATGTTAATAAACCCCCGAATTCCGCTCGAAGATTGAGTAAACCTTGCTATCTTCTTTACACGTATTTCGTACTTGGCTATGTTTTCCATAGTATTGTCACAGATAATAGACTACACTGCGTTATATGGATTTCAAAACATGTTTTACAGGCCTAATTTTTTAAATACAATTCAGAAATTACATAATCTTTCCCGACCAAGGGATTGAACCCAGGTCTTCCACATTTCGGGTATAAGGGCTCCTTAGTAAGTCCTTAGCCAACTAGACTAGGAAAATGCCAAAGTCGTTGTTAGTGAGCCAGTCAAGTGTTGAGTACCCGGGAACATTTAAGTTTGATATTTATCTTGGGATAAATTATAGGGTTTTTAAGTTTATTTGTTATAAGGCGCGTCAACTGTAAGAACATAATGCGCCACTCAATTCTATGTTAGGCTAGGGAGGAAAGACCAACGCTATCTAGATCTAGTCTTAGGTATAGGCATTGAGTATAGAACCTAATATAGGGGGAGAGAAGGGAATGATATCGGGTACTCAACACATGGCTCACTCACTCGTCTAACAAAGACTTTGGCGTTTTCCTATACTCAAACCGTGTCTTACTTGGCCCAGTACCTGAGCGAGACCCTTTCATTTCCTAGGGATTATCCATTGACCGCAAGCCGGAGCGGATGTATTGGGTCGCTCAGGTACTGGGCCAAGTAAGACACGGTTTGAGTATAGTATCAAACATTGCAGAATTATTTATAAGGTAAAATTGCTGTAATAGTAGAGCCAATAATATTAGTAATTTTATACATCCTTACCTTATCTACCAAGTATGCGTAGCCAAGCCGCGGTGCGTTACACCCAGGCACCTTATACAGCAAGCAGAGTTGGGGTGATTTCGAGGCGTAACCCAGCCGTAATGAAACGTGATGTGAACTTAAAAACTATCAAAATCAAGGGGATTTGGGTACCTGACAACACATGCCAAATTTGGTAGGTGAACGAACATTCCTTCTTGGTGAAAAAATGACTTGAAGCATGTTCAAAATCACTTTAAGGATGTTAGCTACTACTACCATTAGTCACTCAACGCTACTACTACCGATACTGCTACTACGGTCTAATTTGTCAGTTTCAATCGGCCAGCGATTCTGCCCAAACGGGTGGGGCTACAACGCTCATATTTTACAAGGACATTAAGGTAATAGTGATATTGTGCCTTTTGAAAGAAAAATTGAAACAGTTTTCTGGAAGGCTTCCAAACAAAGGTTTAAATATAAGCCTTATACAGGCATTCTGACAATGTTTATGTTATACACGTACTAGTTACGGCATCACATGTAATCCACAGCTGCTAATAAAATACAATACAATACAATCAACAATTAAGTAACTTTAATTACTTGACAGTGATCGCCTACATTGTTTACAAAAAACAAGTCTTTGGACCACTAGGTATTTTACATTCTATTGTTAATTGGTAATACCATAGCAATTAAATTGATGTTTACGCGCATTCCACTTTGAATTCCTCCCGCTTGAATTAATTTCCTTCCATATAATTCAACTATCCCTCAACAGGTGTCACTACGCATCTATTATCACAAAATGCTGACCATAGTACTTTGAGCCGATTAGCGACTGCAATTACCATCGCCACGTACAGAACTCAGTGCAGTGTAAGTGAACTCAACTGTCTACGCGTCACGTACGCAAGTGTACTGACAGCACCTCTCTCTCTCTCTCTCGCCACGTTACCTCTAGTTTTCGTGTGCATTCTCTCAACCCGCTCACCCTTCTCTCTGAGGGTAAACTCACGTGTGTTTATTACCATAATAACATAACATAGTGCCTATCTACGCGCCACTGCCGTGTCGTCTCGCCCGCTCCATCCCCTGCCAGCACATCTACACGTCATCAGCACGTCCGACTAACAGTACGTCCAACCAGGTATGTGGTAATAGCTCTGCTACGGCACTATCCCTCGTGTTATATCTAACCTACATAACATATTTCCATCTCTCCAAATTATACAGTCCACTCCTCCACTCATTACCTAGGGAAGTTCTACATCCTTCAGCTAGAACTCTTAGGTCGCGTGTACATCCTCGCCCTTGCGCCAACAATTGACTTTGATAAAATTATTGTATTTTAACAAATAATTTTGTAATGGAACTTGAAAAAGTAATGAGATCCCACACATAACAAAAAATTGTAGAAATACAGTCAAACCTTACACACTCAAAAGAAATGAGATCTAAAAAAAGGGCCAAACTTATCTACACTCCCACATAATATATATATATATATATAATATACATATTAGTATATAACGTTAAATTCGTTCCAAGTTCCCACGAAATAGTAACTTCGACGTTACAAGTTCCTGATCTAAGAAAAGGAACGCGTTCCCACAAAAGTTCCTGAAAAAGGAACCCGTTCCTCCCTAAGACTGGTTATGTAGTACCTATTGTAAGAAAAAGTTGAAAAGGTAAGCAAGAATCCATAGAAATAAAGGTTTTAATATAAGTTTTTTGAGGTACATAATAATAATTAACAAGTAACTATAGAAACTTGACAACAATCACCTACAATGCATACAAAAAGCAAGTCTTCCGACCTATAGATATTTTACTTTCTAATTACCATAGCAATTAGTACTACTTTATAAAATATATCCTAATTTAACAAAAATGATTTTGCAATGCAACTTGAAGAAGTAAAGAGATCCCACGCATACTAAAAACTTAAAAAAGCTCATCCATCAATGCGACTAAAAAAAGCGTTCGCGAAGCGGCCTAGTAATAAATATTCATTTCCAACAATGTCTAGTTGAGTGGTGTCCTTCACACCAATATCTAGGGCACAATACAATTTTGTGCCGAAGTTGCTGGGCTCAGCGTCATCTTAATCCTGCATCTGCTACCACAATCTTTTTTAAACGTAGCTCTTCTTTTTTTTATGTTCTTTAAATTATTTTATTTATCACTATTTTTTTTTTATCATAACCTGAAGATGGAAATGGGGTGAGTTTCTGAAACGTTGTTTACTAAAATATACAGAGTTTAGCCACTAATAAATGGTGTTTTGCTACTAAAAAAAGAGGTACTACTAATATATAAAAAATGTATCACACAATTTTTCTATCAGTCCCATCTTTTTAAGAAGGCACTTATCTCTGCACGTTCAGGGCCGTATCTTGTCCGTGTTATTTGCCTAGAAACATACTCTGATAAAAAAGATCTGACTGACGAACGATTTAAGATTAGATCTATGCTTGCACGCCCCTAGGAAGATGATTACGCGTAATAAAAAAAAATTATAAAAAAAATACACCACACATGTGTAAAATGTGGTCAAAAATTAACTATTGTAAAAATCCACATGAAAACAGTTCCAAGGTACTGAAACCAAATAGCATAGGAGCCCAGATCTAGCTGTTCTTTCAAATTTAGAATTTAATTGAGTTTTCTGGCTCTAGACAATCACGCCTTTTCCCGCGTTGTGCTAGATTCCTGCTGGGAAGTACCCTCTTTAGAATAGACCATAATATTAAACTACAAGGAAGGAACCCTAAATAATGGTGTACACAGTAGATCCCCGCTAATTCGATGTTCCGGATAATTAGGGCCGGGCCAAACTTTATTTCATAGAATTTCCATTTACAGTTTTAGATGGCAATTATGGCTACTTTTTTTTATTTACCCTAATTATTATACATAACAAGTTAATATTATTCTTATTTATTTACTTTCATGATTCCTTTTGAACTATTTCACATATTTTTGTGAGTCGTCCTATCTGTGATAATTATTTTTCGGCTTATGTTATCTTTTTATTTAAGATTGTTAATATCCAATAAGCGACTTTCAAAAATGTTTTAGAACCGTACACAGCAATGAAACCACTTTCTCTATTTAATCCGAGTATTTTGTTAACCTGGCCAATACTAGGCAGGACAAATAAAATAACACAAAATACCAGGGCACCACTGTATTACAAGGCAGGACAGGACACAAATAACACAAAATAACAGGGCACCACTATATCTTTAAATAAATAATGAGACCATTTTAGAAACACATAGAAATATTTAACAAGTTTTATTTATTTTCTATGGCTTATAAAAAAACTTAAATCCGATTCAGTTACAAAGATAGGTACTAACTGATTTACACAATATATAATTATATTACATTTAACAAATCGCAAAAGCCATTGTTTGTACACAGAAGAAAGCTTTCTTCTTTGTTTCACATGACAAATTTTGCAGTTAAAACAAAAAAACTAAAAAGCCTCCATGCATTGTCATGGGCATTCAGTAGCACCGGTAGGTACGAGATAGGATCACAATATTTCCTCTCGTTTCAAGCAATGTTTGTGGCTAGCCGGGCATTCAGTAGCACCGGTAGGTACGAGATAGGATCACAATATTTCCTCTCGTTTCAAGCAATGTTTGTGGCTAGCCGGGCATTCAGTAGCACCGGTAGGTACGAGATAGGATCACAATATTTCCTCTGTTTAAGCAATGTTGGCTACCGGGAAATCAGTAGCACGATAGTACGAGTAGATCAAAATTCTTCGTTTCAAGAATGTTTGGCAGCCGTGCTCGTAGCACGGTAGGTACGAGAAGGATCAAATATTTCCTCTCGTTCTCAGCAATGTTTGTGTAGCCCGGCATTCGTACACCGAGGGACGAGTAGGATCACAATATTTCATCTGTTCAAGCAATGTTGTGGCAGCCGGTCAGTACACCGGTAGGTTTCGAGATAGGATTACATATTTCTCTCGTTCAACAGCAATGTTGTGCATGGCTAGCCATCAATTTATATTGTCATACTAACAGCTCAGGGCATCCCAAGCAAAGCCAATAGTGCCATTTAAAAAAACAAGTAAGCCAATACAAAAATTCTTATGTTAAAAATATATTACTGTTAGTACATTTTTTAGATTTATATTTTATTTGGTCAAATATGTAGTTTCTGAAAAATATGAATGTACTTTTATCAGTCAATCACTCTTTGATTTTTTAAGATAGCTCCAGCGTATGAGTTTATGACTAATGAAAAAATAATATGATATATAGTATAATCACTTATAAACTATATAGCAGTGTTTCTTAACTATTTTTGTCGCCATCCAGTTGCACAAAATTTGAAAACTTTGCGGCCCGGCTCAAAATACAAAACTTGTTCTTTGTGCTACTCTCTATTACAGGAGTCGGGAACCTGCGGCTCCGGGGCCGCATGCAGCTCTTGAGTGGGTCTAGCCTGCTTAGTCTCAAAATCAAGAACTAAGTCAACTGCGTGAATTTTCATACAAGGATTCACCGTCAAATTAATTGGTTTATTGTGTAGAATGAAGTGGTTTCCCACCTTGTGTAATATGTTAAGTTTACTTCCATTAATAAAGTAATATTGATGTGAAATGGGGGTGTGGAGAGGGAACCCAACAGCTTACCTGGTTGGTGACTGCAGGGATCTTGTAGATAAGAAAGAGACAAATAAATATATATATAACACACGAAAAAACGTCAAAATTCTTTCGGCCAAACAGGGCCTGTGACATTTTTGAAAAATCATAGAACAGTTTTCCCATGAAATATACAAAAATACTATGCTGAACTGCGGAAGAAGCCACAACTGTGCAGGTTTTACCTGTTTGTGCAGACACGTGTTTTAAAGCATAAGTTATTGTATTAACAATAATCAAGTAAGTATCAAGTTAGAACTATCCACACACAGACCACATGTTCAAATTAACGTATCAAAAATTCAACCACAAAATCAACATTGCTTGAACAGTTGATATATAAAAATTTAAAACATGTTGTACATATTGTACTTTATAAAAATAGAACTTATTGATGTAATTATTTTTCAATTATCCTACTATGGCTCCAACTAACAATCACTTTAAAATTTCCTATAAAATTGGCTAATAAGATAAAAAAGGGAAACTCTATTAGATGTTGACTACTGTACATACCGGAAATTTTGTTTCGACAACATATACTTCCGTTAAAATTACGTTGAGCTTAGTCTCATGAGCGTAATGAGCGTATAGCGAGACGTCAAATTTGACTTTCCAAGAAGAAAAAGAACTCGAATGGTAGTTGTTTGTGTTTTTTGCACGCTACCAATCAAACGGCTACTCTGATCTTGACAAAAGTTTCATGGAACCTTTGAAATCAGTTAAATTAGAACAGCTTCATTTTAAAAAGCAAAGGGAGATTCATTTCTAATTAGAATTGCACTTTTTCAGTCTTGAGAAGGATCACGTTAACGATAGGAACAAGATACACTACCTGGGTTATTATCAACAGGTGGGTATCAGTGTACCCGGATACCCGTTCACTGCCCTACAAATGGTATCACTCACTGACTCACAGTTGTATTCGATTATCATCCGGCTGCTAATAGTAATTTGTTGTAGGTGCCTTGAATTCCCCCACCAACCAAATTCAAGACACCTACAAGAAATCATTGATTTGATCATTGATACAATGATTGATACAGAGATTGACATTAACCAAATGAAACTACTAATTTAAAGCAGCTGTTGATGACAGTTTATCAATTTGACAGATTCATTAATCACTTTTATCACCTTTCCACTAGTTTTGTATTTTATAGCCTTATTACTTTTTTCATTCATCTTGTTTTGCACTTGTCTAACTTGTTTTTTATTTATTTACACATTTGCTATTCAAGTTTTACTTTGTAGTTATTGTATAATTTTCAATTTTATAATATTAGTTCATGTATTTAACAATTTGCATAACATATTTGTATTGTTTTTGTTTTAAATTGTTTAGTATTAGTTACCTGACACTTGTGGGTTGATAATAACCTGTTGTTACAGATAAATAAAATATAAATATAAAATATAAAAATAGTTAAAAATAAGGAAGGCATCTTAAAAAAATTGTGTATCAAAACTGAAGTAAACGCACAGAAAATACCGGTCAATGAACAATGACGGACATCATTAACAGCCATGTGCACGAGAGGTGTATGCTTCACTTGGTATTAGTAGTCAGTACGTACAGCCAAAGGACCAGAAAAACAAGAGAAAAATTGCCATTACTTTACATATTATTGTTTGCAAAGCCTTAGTTTTTTATATCACATTTCATAGTTAATATTATTTTGTATAAACTAGTATTGGCTTTCTTTTGAAAAATTATATTGTGTATTAATATAAATTTAAATGGAAAATACGAATTAATTGAATGAACTCATGAAACCGGAACATTTTGTCGTCCCGAGCGTCCTGAGCAGGGAATTTAACCACTGGACCAATGAGTAATCTTTATAGAATTACAAATTCAAAAGAAAATCTACTATTGTTTGATAGTCTAGTTCTTGAGCCATGTCCAAAGCTGTTTTTCCATCATTATTCTTGATTTGCAAATAGTCTGCGTACTTTACTAAGTATTTTACAATATCAAGTTTATTTCCCATAACTGCACAATGCAAAGGTGTGTCCCCATCGGTATCCAAAACATCAAGGTCCGCTCCATGTAAAAAGAGGCATTCAACAACTTCAAGTATCCCAAACTGCGATGAAAGTGCAAGTGGTGTACTTTTGTTGCAATCTTGGGCATTCACAAGACTACCCTCCTCTAGAAGTATATGGACCACGTCTAATTTTCCGGATTCTGCAGCAAAATGGAGTGCTGTGCTGTTTTCAACATCAATGCTGTTAAGGGATGCCCCACAGTGGAGTAAGTACTTCACAACGTCTGAATAACCGTTTGCAGCAGCACTATGTAACGGAGTACGCCCATCCTCATCAGGGCTATCGATGTCCGAGCCGTGATCGACAAGATACTTAACAGCCGACATCCTGCCTTGTTGAGCAGCTAGATGAAGGGCAGTGTTACCATCGCCGTCCTGTTGATTAACGTCAGCATTGTTGCTGATCAACAATTCTAAAATGTCAACATGACCATTGACAGAAGCGGAATGAAGCGCTGTCTCTCCTTCTTCGTTCTGTTCCGCAACATTTGCCGAATTCTCGACAAGAAGTTTGGCACAAGCGATCTCGCCCACTTGAGCAGCGCAAGAAAGAGGTGTTTCCCCATCGAAATCCGGTAAGTACTGTGCGCCGTACTGCAACATGTACTGGACAATGTCCGAGTAGCCATTATATGCAGCGATATGAAGGGGTGTCTGGCCATTTTCATCACTTGCATTAACATCTGAATTATGTTTCAGTAGCATTGAAACCACGGCCATATCATTTTGTTTCACAGCAACATGCAATGCAGAATCCATATTCGTTTCCATATCCATATAACAACAACAGTGATCATTTATATTTGTTTCTAAAAAATAACGTATAACATCGAGCTGGCTATTCTTAGTAGCACTACACAACGCATTATGCACATGTTCATACGTATTTTTCTTGGATAATAGTTTAACAACATCTAGATGACCTTGTGATGCAGCAAAGAACAATGGATCATGGCTGCTAAGTTCATTTCTTAGGTAATCCCTCCCATTCTTGCTTCCTTCAAAATCATTTATCACATTCTCACATATTTGTACATTACCTTTATAAGCAGCACAAATAAGAGATGCATATTTTTGTTCATGAGTCCAGGACACCATGTTGGAAGTATTCAACTCTGATCCAAGTTCATACCAGCATTCCATTAGTTCCTCATTCCCACTATTTCCGGCATACAATAAAGCGGTCCAGCCTGTCTTGTTTACCGTATTTACTTCCGCACCACATTCCACTAAATGTTTTATTGTCTCCAGCTGATAATCATTGACGTCTGTGGCTGACCAACTTTCTGCTGCGCAAAGCAATGGCGTATTTCCTCTACGGTCAGTAACATTTACTTGTGCTCCTTTCTCAATGAAATACTTTACCTTGATCAGGTCTACATCCCCACGTGTTAAAACCAAGTGAAGTGGTGTCATACCAAAATCATTGCATACATTCAAAGATGATTTGTGCTCTATGAGACTCATGATACAACTCCAGTCTCCACTACGGCACAAGTGTACAAGCGGTGTGGTTCCCTTGTCATCTAGAGCAGAAACAGAAGCGCCTTCATCTAGAAAATACCTTATTGCAATTACATTATTGTGTAAACATGCTAAGTGCAGAGGTGTTCCATAACTACACGAAGCATTAACAGAAGTTCCACGTTCAACAAGAGTCTTAACAACATAATGCATATTCTTACCGGTATCTTTACGACGCATTACAGCATGAAGAGGAGTATAACCATTCCAAGAACAGTTAACGGCCGCCCCTTTGTCCAGCAATTGTATAGTCAAATCTAAATTATTTGACCTAGATGCATATAGTAATGGAGTATTTCCATGTTCATCGCAAACATCAACTGAAGCATTAAGATCAAGTAGATACTTGATTGTTTCTTCATCATGGATTTTGAAAGCAAATAACAAAGGTGTCTCCCCTTCCTTATTGGAACAGTTAACATTTGCTCCATTCTCAATTAGATATTTCATCAATGAGAACCGTACACATTGAGCAGTGTACAACAACGGAGTCCACCCTTCTTCATTGCAAGCATTAACCGATGCCCCATAACTAATAAGGTACCTCATAGCCTCTTCATCAAACCGCTTCGAAACATGCAACAGTGGTGTCCATCCTGCAATATCACTAGCATTAACATCCGACCCTTGCTCAAGAAGGTACTTGATAACGGAAAGGCTTGATTTCTCAGCAGCAAAGAGTAAAGCTGTAGATCCATCTTTGGTACAAGCACTAACCAATGCACCCTTTCCAATTAGATATTGCATTACTTCTTCATTATTTTGTTGAGCAATAAAATGTAATGCGGACCAATGGTCATTATTGCAATCATTTACAGACGCACCTTGTTCAATCAAGTACTTCATTATGTCTACATCCCCACGTGAAGAAGCATACAAAAGCGGTGTCCATCCACACTTATTTCTAGCTGTAACTGGGCATTCTTGATAAACCATATATTTCACAGCCCCTTCATTACCATTCTCGGCAGCAATGTGAAGGGGCGTGTTTAAATCAGCATTGTCAAGGTCAAAGCCAACAGTTTTAGAATGTAGATAATCAATAACTTCAATGGTGCTTTGTTTTGCTGAATAGTGTAATGGTAAGTTCATTTGGTTGTCCCTAACAGTGAATGAAGCACCATGGTTAGCCAGATAATGGATCACCGGTAAGTGCCCTCCCTCGGCCGCCCTGTGCATCGCAGAAACACCCCCCTCTTTATCACAGATGCTCAAATCCACCCCAAGCACAGCTAAGAATTTCACCACTTTTATCTCACCATATCGAGCGGCAATATTCAATAGAACCTGGGGGTCTGCATTGCGAACACGAAGAAATGCAATGAAAACAGGATATACTTGAGGATGCAACGTGGATTTTGCTTTAGTCAAATCTTCTTCGCAACCTCCTCTTTCCAGGATAACCTTTGCCGCAGCCCAATCATCGACATGGTCCGCATATCGCAATGGTCGCCACGAGAAAACGTCGTCCACCACATCCAGGGACGAACCAAGATCGATTAGCTTCGTTACCACAGAAAGACTTTCTGGAGTTTGTGCATGGGAGTCTTGCGAGAATGCAAGGTGCAATGGTGTCCGGCCGCCGCCATCAACAACTCCAACGTTTTGTCTCAGCAATTCATCATCAATTGAGCTGAAGTTGTGGTCTAAAATTGCAATATGTAAATCTTTGTCACTGGCAAGAAAGTGATCAAAATTCCTTTTCATGACTTCTAATTCAGGCTCAAACAGTCTTTCTTCAAGAAACTTCCTATGGTTGAGGAAATTTTCTGAAAACCATTTTCCTGCAAGGTGTTCGCCAAATGTACGATGAATAAAACTGGGTTTTCCATCGATTATTTTGTCAATGAGTCCGGTCTTCTCATGACCACTTATTATCTTTACCAAAAAACTATCCACTTTTTTACTCTGTACATTTAAAGTCACAAGATCAGTGGATGAGAATAATGAGCACAATGAAGCGAGCATATGATTTTTCCAGAACGATGCTCTTAAACCTGCATCGTCGTTTCTTACAGTGGCATTATTCGGATCTTGATTCTTTTTATCTATTGAATAATGGTCAAACTTTGCTTGTATGATATGCTCATACAGGCGTATGTTATTAGTGTTGCTTATGTTGAACAGTGGTACTGGTAAAGCATTGGAACTTGAGTATTGAATTAAATCCCCTTCATAAAAGTCTGCATACATGAGGGCCAACTGAGGAACACTACTCATTAATTCATCGTTGGAGACAGCTGTTGTTTTATCAACACTCAAAATAGTTTCTATGAACAGCTCGAGTCTTCTGTCATCCATATGTGGATGTTTTGTTTTCAACAAATATTTCAAAAAGTTTTTTTGCTCAACTATTGTCAATGGTTCAAGAGTAAATGACAACACGCCCAGGTGATCTTCCAGCTCATCTTTCATCACAAGACGAGTAGTCACCCACACTCTCTCGATCTTTGTATCAAGAAAACAACGAATCAATTGAGATACTTCACTTTTGTACTTGGGACAGATTTCATCAACACCATCAATAAAAAGAACAATTTCTCCAGTAACCAGCAGGCTGTGTTTAAAACAGTATCTCTCAAGATTAGAATTTGTTCCGCACGCAAATTTAGTCACGAATTCGACTACACTCGTTTTACTGATGGTTTGACTTTTCAATTCTTCCAATCTTGAAATACAATCATTTAAGTTAATTCTCAATATCCATTTGGAAGGATCGTTGTATTTGACTGTATTTGATAAATGTGTAACGAGTGTTGACTTTCCCATACCAGGTACGGCTACTACAATCACAAGTCTATCGACAATATCCGTGACTTTGTCAACGTTGATGGACACACCATTGCGACGTAAGCGTCGAGGGATGTAGTTGTCAATGGGCTTAAGTAACACTGGACCAATATGAAGTTCTTTACCAAGGAGCTGGGACAATGTGTTTCCATTCAAAACCTTGGCCAATTGATCATTGTTTTTTACCAGTGAATTCAGCGGAACTTTGTGGCCTTGAAATGAAACGACTTCAGCCAACAGTTGGTCTTGTACAGATTGATCAAGGTCGCTCCACTTGCACGTGTCTGTATACTCGTCGAAACTAGCCGTGTTAAATTTAAGCATTTCAACAAGAGCATTATCCGCGACCGTTAACGATATTAGGATTAGACGTTTGTTATCAATCTCTTTGAAAGTTGCATCAAGGGTGAAGCAGAGCTTGTAAACATCTCGTTCTAGTGCTGAATCGCAATCTACCACTAGTGTGCTGCACCACCTACTCCTCCACATTCTAACTATTTCTTCTTGTCGATCAAACAAAGACTCAAGCGAAACAAAGATAAACTTTTCATCTCCCAAGCTGACTAACGTATGATAAACTTTACTACAACACAGAGATGACTTATCAGCATTTATAACATTTAAAATGCCACTTTTGGGTATGTTTGGTTTAATCTTTTCCAAAGCCCGCATACTAATTTTAACAGACTGGTATTTCACGTGTTGTATTTTCAACTTAGAAAAACTGTCAATTCGAGATAGGCAAATTTTCCTCCAAAATGGTGCGTCTTTTGTGAGGAAACTGTTGTCAAACTGCCACCAGTGTTGAATTGAGTCCCGTATTTCTTTGTAGATATGGCCAACCACCTCCCGATCATTGGCATGGAATGCGTCTCTGATTTCTTTTTTAATAAGACCATCTAGCTCCGTCTCATGCGCTTGATTCTCACAAAGCCGAAACCGGCTCAAGAACTCGTCATATTGATCCGGATTTGCAGCACTGTTTACTTTGTCTAGTTCTTTAACTAGCTTACCTACCTCCAAAGTACTTAACTTCCTAGTGCCTTTCAGCAATTTAACTTTTCTTGAGAAAGCTGTATTTAATAACAATAATGGAAGAGAGAATTCCTGGATTTTAACTAAGTAACTAGCTGATATCTCTCCATTACCAAGTTTGGCCTCATTCATTGCATCCTCTAAAAGTTTCTTGAAGTCAGCAACTGCTTTCAAATAGGTAAATATGTCTTGATCTACAACTTTGTCAAAAGCAATAACTGACCCCTTGGAACTAGTACTAAGTAGGTCTACGATTTCTTGAGTGTCGACGGCTCTTTCTCTAACGCGTTTCCCTAACTCACCATCTAAAGGAGCATTAGAATAGAGAATGAAATCAATATCTTCAAATTTTCCACATTTTAACATATCGTCATTGGCCTGAAGGTAATTTTGTTTTACATCATGAAATGAATTTGAATATTTCAACAAGGAGAAATTACATTTGTCATTAAGGCTTACACTAAGTAGGTTTGAAAGACTGATTGCAAAGTTAGTACTTCGTTGTTTGTGCTTCAACTGGATAAGGAAACATTTCCAAAGTTTCTGTCCAAGTAGCTTAAAGTTGAACATTAGATCATCGAACAAACACGCAGCCTCAAAGTTAGACGCAAGATAGAAATCTTCCATGTAGTTCACCCCACGTAAAAACAGCAGTGCAGCCAACTTAACCTCAAACAGCTCACCAGACATGTCAGCAGCTTTTAGTTTCTTGTATGTAAGAGAGCTGGCCTCAATTGCAGTGTCGCTCTCGACCTTTTGGAGAGCAGTTGAATACCTGCAAATAGTAGTTCAAATAATCATGATGCCCACAATTCTAGTTAGCTTACTTTACTAATATATTGAGCAAAATGGTAATAAAAAAATCCTTCTTCAAGGCAGATTCATATTATAAAAACATGTGAACAGCTAATTCAGCAGCACAAAACTTAATGGATACAGGTATGTTGCCACTTCCTGAAGATTTACCACCCTTAAGAGCCCGTATCCGAGAGCCATTTAAGAACAAGAAAAATGCCAACTTTGACCAAATGTTTAAAGAAAACCATTCACAATATTTGAATCGGGTAAGTTGCATTGTTCATGTTGGACTTTAACTTAAACCTTTGCGCAATCACATTTTTCATTTTAATGGTCAATTATATGTAAAACAAAGCACAAACTAATGCTTCATTATCTTGAAAACTAAAAGAGATAGAACGATCTGACTTGCGGAAAGGTTTAAGTTTTTGATTTACACATATTTGAAAGTTCTTATCCAAGAGGTCGAATTCTATATAGATTACTCAAAATATGTGGCTGAAATTTGATTGATTGTGCTACTATCTATCGGCGATCCATTAAATTTCTTGTACGGACGACAGTTTTTTATAAGCCTTTCCCAAGTCTACCTACCTGGAAATTATAATTGACCATTTCAAAGACTGGCATTGTCGAGAAACTGAAAGGACGCGCCATAAAGAGGCTGGTCGGTCTGCTTGGGTTGCAGCGATGTATTTGATTGATAAGTTTATCCAACACAAAAATGATATCTTACAATTATTAGCGAAATAATAATATAATGCTATTAATAAAACGTGTGATACACTGTGGGTTTTATAAAATTTGAATGAACAAAATCGGACTTTGGAGTTGGTTTTTAAGTTGTTTATTGGTATAGTAAAAAATCGCTTAAAAACCGTCCATGAAGTCCGATTTTGTTCATTCAAATCTTATAAAACGTACATTTTATCATACTTTTTATTAATAGTATTTTATTTTTATATTTCTAATAATTATAAGATTTAATTTTTTACTGTGTAACTTCTTGTACAGGTGACAGTTTTTATAAGTCTTTCCCAAAGTCTAGCTACCTGGAAACGATAATTGACTATTTCAAAGAGAGGTATTGTGGAGCTGAAAGGGGGCACCATAAAGAGACTGGTCGATCCACTTGGGTTATGTGATTGACAAAGTTACCCAATATAAAAATTATATCTTTATCATTAGCGAAATAATAATAAAATACTATTAATAAAACGTATGATACGCTGTGTGTTTTATAAAATTTGAATGAACATAATCGGACTTTGGAGTCTGTTTTTAAGTTGTTCCGACTTTGTTCATTCAAATTTTATAAAACGTACATGTTATCATACTTTTTAGTTTTTATTAATAGTATTTTATTTGTATATTGCTAATAATTCTAAGATTTAATATTTTATTGGGTAACCTGAAATTGTATAGATTGTTTCTTTAATTACAAAGCATTATGTAGCGATAGCAAGCTACAATTTGATTATGTTGTAGCGAGAAAAATAGCGTGACATTTACGCCCCCCCCCCCCCCCCCCCCCCCTTGAAAACTCAAAAGTCGGCACTGCAAAGTATCTGTTTTTGTCCGCGGCTTGAACATTCTGAGTATAAACTGCCAGTGCCCAACCGCCTACACACACATCGTTCGTTTCTCTCGCTCACTCGCCCGCTCCCCCACCCTCTCTCTCACTATGTCAAGTGTTCACCTGCGATGTGACTCATCGAGAGTTCGTAATGTGCATCATCCGCCAAAAACTTAATTTAATAAAAACAAAATTATTATAGTAAGGTGTTTACCAATAAAATTTACGAAGAAATTACAACAATGACATGCCAGTTATTGACGACAATAGGCCTACTATTATGATTAGTAATCGACGTAATTATTACGCGGAATCTACTATTGCACAAATGCAATATTATGATCGTCTATCTCCGTGGACAATACGGTTAGCTCGCTCGTTATTGTTCAGTGTTTTAATACTGACCTGACCCTAACAGGCTTGCTGCATTCTTCCGTCTTTATTCAGTCCCAGAATGAAAAGCTTTGTTCACAAGAATTAAATTGTTCCTGGCCTCCTAGTGAGTACATCGTGAAGAAAATTAGTGTTGTGCAACAAAACGACGTGTTTTTGTCGATTTGTTACGCCCGAATCTGTGTAAATCGAGCTAAGTAAAGGTCGTGAAATCAAGTAGGCCTACTCGCACGCACGTCCATCACGAACATGTAACGGAAAAATAGCGCTACTTTTACCAAGGCAAGTAGCGTCCCCAAACCCCAAGACTGTTTTTAATATGTAGACAAATAAAACACTGTTAAAATATGCAAATAAATACATGTATAAGACTTTTAAAAAAATTGTTTGCCTTATTTGTATATTATTTGTATATTTATAATTCCTGATTACTTTATTAATTATTACATGATTATTTCATACAAAAACACGAATGCGTAAAAATGTTGAGAATATATTATTATTATTATTATTATTATTATTATTATTATTATTATTATTATTATTATTATTATTATTATTATTATTATTATTATTATTATGCTCCTAAACAAAATCGCCCATGAAAGAGAGGTTGTCATCAATGTCTTCTTAGATATGTATTATTATGAAATGAGCTATGTTTGGCGGGCCTTCAAATTCCAACTCGACACCTTCTCGCGGTTTGGCCCGTGAATACGGGAGTTTCACTCCCTGATACTAATGGCGAGCTCTGGGTCGTCGTCGGGGAACCCCTTCCCTTTGACCACCTCTCCGACGGCGACGACGACAAAGACAACACGGACGGATGATGACACAGACGGAGACGACCACGACGTGGGGGAACCCCTGCCCTCCCCATACGCTTGTGGCTGGTTCTGACCAGCACAGGCCTGTCCACCCCTTGTCCCCCCGCGTCATCCCTTACGTCCCTCTCTTCGTCTCGATTAGCCAAGTTGCATAAATATGAGACGTAAAGCAATATCCAATCATCAATTAATCATCAATAACACTGATCAAGCAGATTTGCGTGAATCTGTTCTAAATAAGAAGCCATGAGTATATCAAAGATATTATTTAACTACTTATAGTCATGCATGGATTTATTCATGTCACACACAGCTTAGGCCTACTGCCAAGAGGTATCATAGAATATTGCTTCACATGCGTAATTCACATTTGTATACCAAATAAATAAGAAACTAACTGAAAATTTTCAAAGCACTGATGTCAATGTTACCCTATTGTTATACTCATCCATTCATACTCCAGCCCTCAGAATGGGCAAAAAACTTAGTATGTCGACCCAAACAAGCTCTGCAACCTTGTGGTCAGCACAGACAGGTATTGTCGTGAAACTGAAAGGTGGATCCACTTGGGATGCATTGATGTATTTCATTGATAAGTTTACCCAATCCCAATACAAAAATTGTATCGTACAATCATTAGCGAAATAATAATCTAATACTATTAATAAAACGTATGATACACTGTGTGTTTAATAAAATTTGAATTAACAAAATCGGACTCTGGAGTCAGGTTTTAAGTTGTTAATTGGTCTAATGATAAGTGGCTTAAAAACTGTCCATGAAGTCCGATTTTGTTCATTCAAATTTTATAAAACGTACATTTTATCATACTTTTTATTAATAGTATTTTATTTTTATATTGCTAATAATTATAAGATTCACTGTTGTCAACGTAACCCTATTGTTAATACTCCAACCCTCAGAGCAGGCAAAAAAATTACAATGTCGAACAAAACAAACACGGCGACTACCCACAGTCAGTAATGTTCCCGCCTCTTACTGCGTTCTCAACTCGTTTTTTTCGCCGAACACGAAATATTCCAGCTAAGATACGGGCTCTTAAGTTAACAATAATTGATTTTACTTGTTCACTCGTGATGGTTGCACTTCTAAACCATCTTGTAGTCGAGGGGGAGGGTTAGGTAGTTCATTTCTTGTTTGGAACTTGGAAGACTGACTTAAAGTGGTCCGAGAAAAGGTTACTACTACCACTAGCCTCATGTGCATTCTTTGAGGTGATTGCATTAAAATGCAATGCACCCGGCTTCTTCAAGTTTGATTGCTTACAAAGTTCCACAAACACTTTGGGTTAGCCCGTTAGAGTTAGATCTAAATTGCAGCTCAAAGTTAACTAAATAGTAAATACTTACTCATTGTATTTTACTTTCTGAAAGTCTTTAAAGTTTGAATTAAGTTCCTTTAACGATAAATTTAACGTAATCACTCACAACTTTACTCTTCTTCCATTTTCTATGGGCTCGGTTTTTAGATTGCAAAATGGCAATTCAATTATACATCAGCATCATACCACATAAGTAGAGATACAAGAATAAATGCTACAAAGCGCTATTTTTTCACTTAAAACAAAGGCTTTCCAGTCCTATTTAGTTTTATTTTCCATAGTATCTATAATTTGTTTATACTAGGGATGTCAACGATAATCGTATATCGATTATCGATATTATCGCAATATAGGTGGCATATAATATATAGGCATAATATAGTATAGATTGGAGAAGGGTTGACAGGTTGGGAAAGCATAGAGAACATAAAACCAGCCTGAAGGGCTGGGGGCAACAAAACTTTTCACCTGCTGATGACAACTGCAGCTAATTTAAAGTTGTTTGTTACCTTAATCCACGACGCGTTTCGTCCTTCTGGGACTCATCAGGCGGATGGTGGCCACTAAAAATCAGCTAGCTACATGCAAACAAAACTCACAACACATAACCAAACCTGTGGTAGGGCCACGCAAGAAGTAAATTCTGCATGCATGTTGTCATCATCAGCAAGGTTACTTCACACACCATTCATACTGGGGCACACAGTCAGCACAAACAGTAAGAGGGCTTCCCTCCCAACTCTGGTGCTCGGGAGACAAAAGAACCATGTCTTACCCTGGATTTGAACCAAGACCCGTGGCAACGAGAGAGGCTGCCCTACTAATTGTGACTGGGATTCGAAAACGAAAGGAAACAATACTACAAATTGCAAGCTCTTGGCTATAGCACAGGCACATGTGCTATACTAGCTCTTGGCTGCAGGCGAAGAGGTTGAAGGAAAAGACGAGTAGGGACATGCATGCAGAATTTACTTCTTGCGTGGCCCTACCCCACAGGTTTGGTTATGTGTTGTGAGTTTTGTTTGCATGTAGCTAGCTAATTTTTAGTGGCCACCATCCGCCTGATGAGTCCCAGAAGGACGAAACGCGTCGTGGATTAAGGTAACAAACAACTTTAAATTAGCTGCAGTTGTCATCAGCAGGTGAAAAGTTTTGTCGCCCCCAGCTTTTCAGGCTGGTTTTATGTTCTCTATGCTTTCCCAACCTGTCAACCCTTCTCCAATCTATACTAAACTAGCCGATTGGCCTTTTCCTATTTGTAACAAACCAGTCTTTTGACACCTCTATCACTTTCTATCTTTCTTCACCTATGGGGTCGAGATGGGCGAGCCTACTCTTCACCCTCTGGTGGGTCCATGTTTCCTTGTTCCTTACAAGTGACTCCTTGTCCTGCTGGGGGTGCCTAGCAGGTGTTGAACCTGTTAGACCCCACTCGTCTTTTCCTTCAACCTCTTCGCCTGCAGCCAAGAGCTAGTATAGCACATGTGCCTGTGCTATAGCCAAGAGCTTGCAATTTGAAGTATTGTTTTCTTTCGTTTTCGAATCCCAGTCACAATTAGTAGGGCAGCCTCTCTCGTTGCCAGGGGTCTTGGTTCAAATCCAGGGTAAGACATGGTTCTTTTGTCGCCCAAGCACCAGAGTCTAGGAGGGAAGCCCCCTCACTGGTTGTGCTGTGTTGTGACTTTCCATCCTTCCTATCTCTAACCCTTTCTCTTAGAATGAATGAAGAGGCACCCTTGCCCAGCAACAGCAGGAGGGGCAGCTTTTCTCTTGTTGCCAAGGGTCCTGGTTCGAATCCAGGGTAAGTCATGGATTTCTTGTCTCCCGAGCACCAGAGTTGGGAGGGAAGCCCTCTTACTGTTTGTGCTGACTGTTTGCCCCAGTATGAATGGTGTGTGAAGTAACCTTGCTGATGATGACAACATGCATGCAGAATTTACTTCTTGCGTGGCCCTACCACAGGTTTGGTTATGTGTTGTGAGTTTTGTTTGCATGTAGCTAGCTGATTTTTAGTGGCCACCATCCGCCTGATGAGTCCCAGAAGGACGAAACGCGTCGTGGATTAAGGTAACAAACAACTTTAAATTAGCTGCAGTTGTAATCAGCAGGTGAAAAGTTTTGTTGCCCCCAGCCCTTCAGGCTGGTTTTATGTTCTCTATGCTTTCCCAACCTGTCAACCCTTCTCCAATCTATACTAAACTAGCCGATTGGCCTTTTCCTATTTGTAATAGGCATAATATAGGTAGAGGACAGGGATGAAGAATTGGAAGTTAGGAGGGAAGATGTGGAAGAGAATGGTCCAGCATGGCAAGAAGTGGAGATGGCACTGAAAAGAATGAAGAATGGAAAGGCAGCAGGGATGAACTGGTGACAGAGATGATAAAGGCAGGCGGCCCAGTTGCTGTATAGAGTTATTCAAGTTGAGTGGAAAAAAAGAAGATAATGGATGACTGGAGAAAAGGAGTTATTGTGCCGATTTATAAGAAAGGTGATCGAAAAAAATGTAATAATTACAGAGGGATCACTTTACTATGCCACACAGCAAAGATATATGAAAGAATTATTGACAGAAGAATAAGAGGAGAGGTTGACCACATGCTGAATGAGGAACAATACGGATTAAGATGGGGAAGATCAACAATAGATCCTCTATTTGTACTTAGACAGGCCATGGAAAAGAGTTGGGAGCTTGAAAGAAGCATTAGTATGGTCTTCTTAGACACAGTAAAAGCGTATGATAGTGTGCCAAGGAAAGTGGTATGGGAGAGTCTGGAAAGAAAAGGAGTGGACAATGGACTAATAGACAGGGTTCTTCGCGACGACGCTTCCGATCTACTACACGACCGACAAGTCAAAGATCAAGTGCCCCTGGATACGGGACAGAAGCCCGTAACCAAAACTCGCCGCACCACGCCACGCTATCCATCAGGCTCCATCCGATGTTCACCTAGTGAAAAACGGCCCTTATCAGGACCACAAACCAACTATAATATACTGGAACGCAGGAGGCGTCTCCAAAAACTGGACGAGATCTACAGCATTATCTACGAACAAAATGCAGATGTATTCTGTATCTCAGAGGCTGGTAAAATGGCAGAGAAAACAGACAAAAATCTAAGTGACCTTAAAACTCCAACTACGTCATCCACATCCTGGAGAGAAGCAGAACGATCTCTTCAGGCTTGATCGTTGGAGTGAGGTCAACCCTGATCTCCACCTCACAGTCACACATAAAATGGAGCTTAGTGGCGACAAGATTGAAATCGCTTCCCGGACGTCTGGATGGGACAAATAAGTATACCATTCATATGCTATACAACCCTCCACAAAACATACCAGCTGCCCTCGAAACAATCAACGTTTCGAGGAACACAATCATCGTTGGCGATTTCAATGCTCCGCACAAAAATTGGGACTACGAGTCGACCACTCCATTGGACAAACTGTAGCAGAATTGGTCTACTCGAACGCACTCTTCCTGCTCGAGGACCCGGACAAGGAGAACAGGGCCACTTTCCTCTCACAACTCCGGATACACTTCCCGACCAGATCTTGTCATGGCCCACTCATCAATTACGGATGACCTAAAACAAGAAAATCTCGATTGCCCCTCAGGGTTGGGTCATAAGGTGATTAAAATCAGCGCCATCAGAGCAGCTTCAAAAATGAGCAGTATCCCTACCTGAGGTGGAACTTCCCGAACGGCAAAATGAATGACTCACAAAAACCATGGAAAATCTGGCCTCCACCACCATCTCTCGGGCAACCCACATCGAGATACAAAACTGCTGGAGGAGAAAATACTGGAAGCTGCACGCGAACACATTCCCAGAGGCCCCGAAAAAACTACAAACCCTTTTGGAGCAGAAAGCTTGAAAATCTGAGGATAAAGCGTAACAAATGTAGACAAGATACAGAACAGCAAAACGACCCAAACCAGCAAAGAAAAGCTTCTTGAAGCTCCAAAAACCAACCTCACCAAAGCAACGACGAGGAAAAAGAGCAGAAATTTAGAAATTTCTGTTGAATCTGGACTAAGAAAAGACTCCTACCCAATGCTCACATCTACACTTCCAACTTATGCTGGAAAAAAGAAAAGCCAGAAAGAGAAAATGCTCCTCTTCTCGATAAAGGAAATATGGCAGGACAGACAAAGAAAAGGCTGATGTCCTGTGCAGACACTTTACCACCCATAAGCAGCCCTCTAAGAAAGGAAGCCAAAAAAGTTGCAAAATTACAGAGCTACAAGCACATGCCAAACAACGCTTACAATCGGCCTTTCACCTCCCAGGAAGCTGGATTATGCCAATCATCAAACTAGACAACAAAAAAAAGCGCCTGGCCCTGACAAAGATTCATGTTGAATGCCTTAAACACCTCGGACCTAAGGCACGGAAACTTTCCTCGACCTCAAAACCGGTCCTGGACAAGTGAAAAGTCCCATCAAGCTGAAAATTGTCTCATCACGCCAATTCCGAAGCCTGAGAAAGACGACTCTGACCCCTGCCAGCTATCGTCCAATTCCCTCACAAGCGCCCTTGCCAAAAGACGGCCTGCGATAAATAGTCAATGCACGCTTGGATAATTACCTCGAAAGCAACTACATCATCGCCGAAGACCAGCAGTGTTTTTTCGACAACACCAAGGCACCACAGACCAAAGGCGCCCCCTACTTTGCGCAGACAGTCAAAGAGGGTTTCAGCAAAGGGAAGCACACTGGCTGTCTCCATCGACCTTTCTGAGCTGTCGACTCCACGACTGGTCATGGGCCAGTCAAGCAGATGATCAAGATGAAGCTACCAAACAACATTGCAGATGGCTCCATGACTTTCATTAACAAGAGGCGTATCAGGTGGTCCAAAGGTGCCCATAGCAAAACACGTAAGGACACGAGCCGGAGGTTGCTCAAGGTACAATCCACACGCCGACCTGTCTCAAATTCAATCAAGGACTCATCAAACTATTGAATCGAATACCTGGCCTATCGTCAAAGTGTTGCAGACGACTTTTCATCTTCTCACAGGAAATGGTCGGGTGGAATGATGCAAAAAATGGGCCTCGCACATGACGATAGCTGCAGGATGGATCAAAGTGCACGGCTTTAAGATAAACTGCAGCAAAACCATCTGCACACCTACTAGATGACACAATCCCTTCAAGTTCAACATTCACTCTTGATCGGCGAACAGATAAACAGACAGATGAGATGAAGTACTTGGGTGACTCTCTGACAAAAAAATGACCGGCATTTCTACTTTGAAAAGGCTGCAGAGAAGGGTCAAAAACGACTACGGAATCCTTCAAAGGTAGCCGTGTGTCTGGGCGCAAAAAACTAGACACTCGGCGCTGATCCTACAAAAAGTAACATCAGACCAAAGCCATTGAGTACGGCACCGAAGTCTTCCTGCCGCGCCGCAACGCACGCCAGCCAGTCGACAGAGTCCAAAATCGAGCCTCGCCTCATAACGGAGCAGTGAAAAACCACCCCCAATTATCGCCATGGAGTGGTTCAGCAAATTGAGCCTCTTACAGCTCAGAGAGAGCAGCGCGCTTGTCCAAACTTGCACGAAAAAACTGGCGCGACTAAACCCCGACAAATGGCTACAACTACCCAACCTCAAAAGTCAAGGCGCACACTAACTTTGCTGAAACAGTCCACCAAAACTGAAGTGAGTAATAAAAACTGTCCTATCCTCCTAGAAGCAACCACGTGCACCACTGACGTACCATTCCAGAGCTCTCTGCCGGACAGTCCAATCAGTCTTGCCCCGGGGACCAAAATTGACGGCATCGAGAAGAAAGATGGACCATGACCATAAAGAAACTGAAAGAGCTAGCTTGCCGAGAAGACCTGATAGAAGCCACTTTCCTCTTCAATGAGTGGGTGCCACATCTAAGGACGGCTCCTATGACTCGGCTACAACAGAAAGGTTACGGCAGCCACTGCCATCTCTTTGAAGAAGCCACTCCAAGGGGAGCTGGCGAACATACTTCGACGCTGAGGTCGCAGCCATTGCCAGGGCGGCGGAAAAATATCGCGAGACCCCCGCCTTACCCTCAACAAGACAAAATTGTGACCTAAGTGACAGCGTCCTCAGCCATCCAATTGGTCTCTCAAGCAGCGAACCTACCCTAAATGCTGCTTTTCAAAAACTCCCCTTTGTCAGGCATCCGACAGCAAAACAAAAACTATTAGAGACTCAATGGATCCCCAGCCACTGCCAAGATCATGGGGAATGAAAAAGCAGACTTCTTGGCCAAAAGTGCCCACAAAAGCACCGCAACACCAGCAGCGCCTCTCTCCTACCAAAATGTCAAAACTAAGATCAAGTCAACCAACAAAAAAAGGATCTTCAGAAACACAACAGAAGGACTTCAACGGACTAAAGAAATGGTGGACCGAGATCAAAAAGGGCCAGAAAAAGACTGGTCGAGGACGACGGCCACCGCCCATTTCCGGCTTGTAACCGGTCACGACGTCTTGCAGCACCACCTGCACCGCTTCAACATTACAAACGAACCGGCCACCTGCAAACTTTGTAATTTAGAAGATCAAGACAGAGCGCATCTCTTCAGATGCGCCGCCCTCAAGAATGACATTGACTCCCTGCCCGATGACCTGAGCAGGATAGAAAAGGAGGCAGTCTTATATTGGATAGCAAGACAGAAGAATGGCTGAAGAGGCCAACTTTGCACAAGAAAAAAAAAAAAAAAAAAAAAAGACAGGGTTAAAAGTACAGTAGGCCTATGTACTAAGTACTACCTATGTGAAAGTTGTGTGGAAAGTGAAAACACAATTTGGTTTGTCAGGATCGTTCCAAATAACAAAAGGGCGATGGCAGGGAAGTGTGTTGTCAGCACTGTTATTCATAATCGTGATGGATGACATCCACAACAAGGTAAATATGGAGGCAATGGAAGATGTGGAGGTAATGCTGTTTGCCAATGAATTGGTGGCATGGTCCGAGTATGAGGAGATACTCCAAAGATATACAGACTTGTGGAATAGTAACATAGAATAAGCAGGTATGAAAATAAGCGTGTTAAAGAGTTAGGTTGTAACTACTAACTATGCCAGGAGAAGGGGACACAGGGAATTATCAAGCACAGATAAACATTGGAGGAGAAACCCTGAAAATGGCACAGATAGGTTTAGCTATCTAGGAAGTGAAGTAATGGCAAGAGAAAATATTAAAAAGAAGATTAACATCAGAATACAAAAGGCCGGTAACTTTTACCAGTGTGTGAAAGGCCTGGTGTGGGATAGGGAAATACAATACAATACGACGTCTCCCAGCCATTGTAGATACTGAGAGTGTAGCAAGAAGTAATAAAGAAAGGAAAATGGAGACTGTGAATCTATTTTGCTTTCCATTTGTTGATCACGTTTGGATTAATGATATTGTTACCTAGGCCTCTTGAAACTAAGGCAGAAATGATGATTTCATGTTAACGGGGCTGAAAACCCCCAAAATTATTTTTTACCACGTGATCTATAGCACAATACTACACTAAAATGACAGTTTAAAAAATTATATCTTGTAACTGTGATTTAACACGAATTTTTGAATTTTTTTGATCCAGAAATTTGTGAAAATTGGTGTTTTGGGAAATTTCTAAAATTGGCTTTAACCTGCTTCTTTTTTGGTCCACATATATACTAGAGCATAGAACCAATCTAAAATGCCACGTTATAACATTGTGTCTTGAAACTGTGCCCAAATATACCCTCAAACACGCAAAAATATGCATTCCAAAATCACACCCCATCTTGGTAATCAGCATATTTTGACCGAACTACTTGCCCAAATTACAAAACAAAATATAGAGAATTTACAGAAAAGGCTGTAGAGTACGTCAATAATGACCAATATTTTTTTGGATCAAAATCCTCCAAGGTCACGGGGCATAAAGATCGTCCCCATGTTATTTCTTATGGGAGATTTTTGCCGATGGGACCTAGCTCGAAAAATGTCATGTTTGCCAATTTTTTGGGAGGTCATGGTGGCCCCAATAATTTTTCTGTTGATTGCTAAATGCATAACTAGTTAGCCTGAATGAAATATATTTTTTGAGTTTAGCGGTTAAATACCCCTTTAAGGTCGATGCACAATTGACCGGTAACGAGAGCGAAAATCTCGAAAAGTTTAATCTCATGTTAACTTACGACACGATGCACAATTATCCCGGGAACGAGAACGGGAACTTTGCCAACTTTTAACTTTTCGTAACGTTCCGTACATAACCTGAACCAATCGGAATGAAGATGTATCAGCTGATTGATGGTTTATACGGGAGTAATATGCGAAATAAATTAAATTAAAATATGCGGAATAACAAAGTAACAAAATATAATTAGCACACTTATTATTTGATTTGTTCACGTTGGCTTGCTTCACGGGCTGTTGTGCATCGAAGCTCTAAAACTAAAAGTTACCGTCTTCCCGTTCTCGTTGCCGGGCAATTGTGAATCGACCTTCAAACTAATTCAATTCAAATTCAAACTAATCAAACTTGTGAAGCAGCCACAGGCATTTTTGCTCCATATATTCGAGTCTGTAAGGTAAGCTATTTTGGAGGCTAAGAAATATGATGGTAAAAATTGGAAATACTATCGCAATTTTATAGGGCTGTACAAGCCTAGAATTTTAAAGTCGAGCCGAGCCAAGTATTAAAATAAAGCTTGATTTTCGAGCCGAGCTTTTTCAAAATGATCTCGTCATGGACGTCCATACTTGCTCATGCTTGTAAACCACGGCGCGGCAGCGAAATTCAAATCTCGTTTCTCATGACGCAAGCTCTACGAACTGACTACCGTATTTACATGCATATAAGCCGCGCTTTTTTCCAAATTTGAGCCCCTCAAAAACCGACTGCGGCTTATCTCCGTAAGCAAAAAAAATCTTGCTTTTTTAAATTTTTGCGCTATTTATGTTCGCGGGCTACAAGTTTAAACTCAAAACCACTGCACCAATCTTGTAACAACGTTATTGGCGGCGGTGACACGATGCGTCATCTAATAATTTACTTCCGAGTTCCGCCATATTGTAAAATCGCGTGGTTGGAGTTGTGACTAGACGTGTACAATGGTCGGTCCTAATAGGGGTACCCAGTACGACGCAAGTTTTAAACTTAAAGTGATCCAATATGCATTGGAAAATATAGCAATCGTAGTGCAGCACGACAGTTTAGAGTGGATAAGCGTTGTGTACGTCGGTGGGCGCAACAGGAAGAGCAATTGCTCGCGACCTCGAGCAAAAGGAAGTCATTCCGTGGCCCCAAGACTGGGGTTTATCCGGACCTTGAGTTGGAGCTTAAAACATTCATTCAACAACAAAGGGACGAAGGCTTCGCTGTCACTAGTGAAATCATCCAAGTGATAGGACGAGAGGTTGCAAGAGAGCACGGCATCCGCAGAGCCGACTTCAAAGCGTCCCGTGCGTGGGTCGACAAGTTTAAGCGCCGACAAGGCTTTTCTCTCAGGCGGCGTACTTCAATAGCTCAAAAGATGCCCGCCGACTACGAGGACAAACTGATAAGCTTCCAACGTTATGTCATTCGCAAACGACGTGCTAATAACTATCTTATGGGACAAATTGGAAATGCTGATCAAACACCAGTCTGCTTTAAAGTGCCTCAAAACTACACTATAAATAAAAAGGGTGCGCGTGACGTGAGAATAAAAACAACGGGCGGCGAAAAGCAGCGCTGTACAGTTATGTTGGCCTGCACAGCCGACGGAATAAAGCTACCGCCGTATATTATTTTGAAAAGAAAAACCATGCCCAAAAATGTCGTTTTTCCTAAGGGAGTGATCATTTGCGTTCAAGAAAAGGGGTGAATGAACTTATGTTGGATTGGCTAAAATGCGTTTGGTTTCGAAGGCCTGGTGCAATGTTAAATATGAAGTCGATGTTGGTACTCGACGCTTTCCGCGGCCATTTGACTGAAGACGTCAAGTCGTCACTAAAACGTAACAAGGTGGACTTGGTAGTCATTCCTAATGACTTCCCAACTGCAACCCTTGGACGTGTCTTTAAATAAACCATTTAAAGCACATATACGGCGACAATACAATGAGTGGATATCGAGTAACGATCACCCGATGACACCACAAGGAAGGATAGAACGAGCTGGGCTTGATGCGTTTGTAACGTGGTGCCTAAATGCGTGGAAATCAATCGATAGTGAAATGATTGTAAAATCGTTCAAAAAATGTTGTACCCTATTTCAAACTCTCTCGACGGCACCGAGGACAAGGATTTATGGTCGAGTGATAGCGGCGATGAAGACTACAATGCAAGCTCCAGTTCTGGTGAATCTTCTACGGGAGAATCACAGGCTAGCGACATGACTAGCGATCACGATGATTACGAGACGTCGTCTGACTACACCCGAGCCCGAGCGCAACCGAACGTAGCCGAATACCGCTCTGGCCTACTCGTGTGAAGAGCTCAAGCGAGCCAGCTCATTGTGTACGTGTATCGCGACGGACACGTTACGTGTTGCTGGCGTGGAATGTGGGTGGGGAGAAACTGATGGGAAATGAATGGTGCATTGTAACCAGGCAATGTGAAATGATTTTATTTCAATAAATAGCTCAATTATATTTTTATTTTCATGTTATCATAACAAAATGTTTGCTTATGAAGCAAGTCAGTTGCTTCAAAATACGTAAACAAACATCGCTCTACGTAGCATATTAATTGTATTGTCTATTGTATATGTCAGTAAATTGTTACTTACCACATTATATCTCGAAAATGTGTTTACAAAGTTATTAATTCACATTTACTATTCATTTAATGTAATATTTCACGCTGCGGCTTATATGCGTCAACAAAGAGTTTTTCAAAAAGGGCACCCTGAAAACTAGGGTGCGGCTTATATACGTAGGCAGCTTATATGCGTGTAAATACGGTAGCTGGCCTCGTCTCAACCCAGTCTAGTAGCATCTCTCTCGCTCTCGTCGGCCGGCCGACCGCCTGGCGGATTGCATTGACCGTCGAGTGCTAGCGTAGACACAGGCTACAGCAGGTTGTAGGCCTACTCGTCGGCCGTCGCATAGACTGTTGTTGTGTTGTTGAGTGAACCAAAAGGACGCCGCATTCTTAAGCAAAAGTCTTTGTTGACAAGACTATGAAAATGAGCAAACTGCGTGTTTTTGTAAGCTCGACTCAAATAAATTGCACCTAAAGCCAAGCTCGGCTCGGCGCGAGCTCAAAAATGAAGCTCGAAAAAGCTTGAGAAATCGAGTACTCGCACAGCCCTACAATTTTAGTCTTGCATATCTAAGAAATTAACAATAACGGAAAGCTTATTGACCCGGAACGAAATAGAACAAGAACACACACACACTTAAAACAATTAACCAAGGTCACTTACACAAAAACAATTACGAATTTTCGAGTCACACTTCCTAACTCTTTCTCATGCAGATATTTCACGCCCTCTTTATCTAGGTTAAAAAAAAATCAGTGGCAACCCTTGTCTAGTATATCAAAGTACACTGTCACAGCTCAAATTTATTAATTACTACTAAGCATGTTTCAAAGTTTCCTTACTTGTCATTGTTTTCTGAATCTTGACTTGTAGATTGAAAGTAAGTCAGATCACTGCAACTTTGCCATGTTTCCTAAAATGAACAAAATAGGTCAATAATAATTTTCACTTGGCCTATATTTAGAGACTAGGTTCAAGAAATGGTGCAGGTAGGTACAGGTGTCCAGTATTAAAGTGGCTCCAGCGAGTGTACCAGCGGACTCAAGAGTATAATATTCAGCTACAACTTATAAAATAGGGCCTACTTGGTGTTTTTGATATCAGATAATTTTGTAACTGTAGTTTATTTTACTATTGTAAGTAGGTCTACCTATTAACTAATTTTTAATTGTTAAATTTTAGGAAAACATATTTATTTGCGTCTATTATTGGTACAGTTGCTAACTGACTAGTTAAGTATTTGCCAACCTCGGAAATCGAAACGTCTCATCAAAATAACATGTTAATAACTAAATTAGGCTAATGGGCCTAGGGACGAAATAATGCTATGTTTGTTAAACATTAAACATACAATATGATTGGTTTCATGTAATTATAAAAAATAAATGTACAATATTATGTAATAGTTGGAAACTTCTTCTTGAGAGTTTGGCCA